>JANSTP010266860.1:0-10728 GCA_025330745.1 Cladonema radiatum | reverse complement strand
GTGGCCCATCATTACTGTGACAGTTATCCTGGGAATTTAGCCAGATTTCCTAAATTCCATGACTGTCAAACCTCGTTCCCAGGGCTTCTTTCCTTGTGCCGCGGAGTTTCCTTGTGCCCATTCGAGTAAAAAAAAACTTGAATTATTATAGATGGCGGTTCTCGGCTCTAAGAAAAATGTAAAAATACTTTGATTTTCAATTTAAAATTCATTTGATGATATTACTTTACTTTTAATTTATTTTAACATTTTTTTTTGCTTTTCACGACAGTATTAATTTGCTTGTAAAATTATATTTCAAATTGACTACTGTAATTGAATTGGATTTTAAAAGACAATTCGTATTCGATTTATTTTTATTTGCGTTTTTTTTTCAAGTTAAACTTTGTTTCATTTTGAAAATTTAATATGGCGGCTGTCGGCCACCATAAACCACTCTGACCAAAGCTTTTTGTCTTTTTAACTTTCTGCCTTCTCATGATATACTTTGTGCAGGATCATGGTATTGTGTGTTTTCAATGTTTTATAACCCAACCAGAATTGCTTTTTGCATTGTCTGGTCATATGTCCATAAGCGTAAAAAGTTATTTTGAAAGCCAGCATAAGTTCCTTTACACTGTGGTTTTTATTTTATATAACTACCATTATGGTATTTATAGCACTTTGTACCCCTGGCTTCAAGTCTTGAAAAAGGTGACATTATTCAAAATTGGTTTTTACAGTTGTGTCATTGTTATTTATGAAACAACATTTATTAACAGGGATAAGGAATTTAGCAAGTTAAGTTGAAAAAACTAATTAAAAGCTAATAGTATTTTCAATCTCTAGATTTATTTTAGGAGGTTTTTTAGGAGGTGTTCTAAGTTTTAGGAGGTATTTTAGATTTAATTTAAGAGGTAGTGTAGCTAAAGCCCTCAAAAATTTAAGTTTTATGATTTCTTAAAAACTATTTTTTCTAACAATTTTTCTTAAGTTAAGCTAACAATATATAACAGAATTTTAGACAGTTCCATAGAAACCACCTTATTTCAATTTATCATCTGACCTGAGAAATCACCCTTAGCAATCACAAACTGTCCCAGGATGAGTTTCTGAAAATATTTTTGGAGCACAGGTAAGTTAATGAACAGTAAGATTTTAATCCAGTATTCTAGACCTTTCATGAGTCTAGATATTTGGATATTACCTTCCCAAAGGATTAACCCTATAATAACTGTTCATGAGAGTAATACCAGAAAATATTTGCAGGTATTGCCATCATGAACAGTTATTATAGGGATTATTATCCAACCAAAAATTACATTCAACAGAACTTCATGACAGAAGATATAATAAAACCAAAAGAGATTAAAAACCAAAGTTTTTTCAACAAGAAAGGAGCTTTTCTTGTAAAAAAAGTTTTTAGACAATGCAATGATATCACTTTTGATTTTCACCATTTGAAAGCTTCGGTGTTTACATTTTTTGGCGTCGGCCTGCTATGATATCAATTTGAACCAATCACATTGCAGGATTTTCAAGAATTTCTGTATTGCCTGCTTGGTAGGATAATAATACAGTATATTTTTTGCCTTAAGAAAAAAGGAAGAAATGTCAAAATTGGTTTTGCCTTTTTTAATGTAACTTTCCAGAAAAGGCTCTGACTAGATTCATGATTACACTTATTTACACTTACTTTGATATGCAATACCATATAGCAGTCCTTGCGCAGTTGGTAGTGCATTGGGCAGCGAATCCTAAGGTTTGTTGAATCTAAGGGTTCCGAGTTCAAACCCACGCCTCGGTCGTCTAGCGAGGACAATATCTTTCCGTCAGGAAATGATTGTGAGCACATGGGAGCATAATTACGCTAGGACCTAAGTCTGTAACAACGTTTATACAGGACCACCTTGGAAATCAGGCTTCGGCGCTGAATGTGTTTCATCCCTGTCACCTTAGCAGGCCCTACCTGGAACAAAATTGGACACGTGCTTTAAATCGCTCGTGCAAAGAGAAGTAGGCGTGCGATTTCTTGACTGAGTTGAGATTTACATGTGCGATATTTTGTACGGTAAAACTGGTAATTAAATTGCCTAATTCAAATATTGTAGCACTAGGGGATGTATTGTATCGTAAACCCCAAACACGAAACCCAAGCTTCACACGCGAAGGTGAATCTCAAAGGCTTAAACTTTTGTGCTACTAACTCTCTTGATGTCAACATTCATACAAAATGGGCGTCGTGAACTCGATCAAGAGAGGCCTTATAAAATTTAAATAAGATAAATTGAATGTATACTAACCTTCAAACACTCATCTAAAGTCTTGCGATATCTCTGATTATACGAGTCATTTTCTGTATCTCCATTTACGAAAAAACTTCTGATATAATTTTATATAAAAGTTATTTTAAGAACGCTTTCAATCAATTTAATTATTATTTTAAACATCTCAAAAGCAAAATTTCAGCACAAAAGCCGCACGTGAGGTGATAAAAAAATTTTTGGATGTAGGCATGCGATTTTCTGCTCGCCTAAATCAATTTACATGTGTGATAGGGCATGCATGTGCGATCCCACACCTCTCAGGGTAGGGCCTGCTTAGAGTGGCTAAACTAAACTTACTTACTTACTTTGCTTTCATCTAAATTATATCTAAATATAATAGATACCTATGTTATATATCTTGTAGGGTTAAATGATATCTTGTGAAATGTTTTCGTAATTTTAAAATAAAGATCTCTCAAAAAGATTTGTTCTGCTGATAATGGTTTTTGCTGATAACCTTTGGTAGGTAGACCTAAAAGGCTAGCTGGGGTTGGCGATCTAAAACAGTTCTCTCTCCACTTCATCAAATAGCTAATTCCTTTGTTTTTCAAAATCTTCTTTCTCTTAAAGTGTTGTTATATGAAAACATCCATCAAGCCTGACCGTAAGGTTTTTTGAAGATATTTCATCCGCATGTAACTATGTAGTTTAATACTGATATTTTATTTTAAGTTTTATGTTTTAGGTAGTAGACCCAGTATATATATAATTCTATATCCTTCATGTCATTTTTTAGAGTTCCTAAAAGTATGATAGTCACACCGATGAGCTTTCCCCCCTTTTAATTTTGTTTTTATAAAGTACCCTTTTAAAGCAATATCCCTCACTTTTTTTTTACCTTTTCAGGAAAGATAAACTCATGCCCATAGTTTCTAGAATGCCTTCATTGTTAAGATGTGATATTTCAATTTCAGAAATGCAATCAAACGACGAGCGACCTTCCTTAGCTACTCATGATGAAGCACCTTCAAATAATACTGTTAACTTAAGTGATGCTATGGAAGCCAGCAAAGCAAATTCTAATGGACATTTGCAAGCTTCGAGAGCTGGAAGTCAAGGTCTTTTGTTGCTAGCATCTCAGCCAGGTCAAGCTACCATGGATCAAATGAATGCTGTTAATGCCAACGTAAAACAAGAATCCATGAATCAATTACCAAAAGGTAATCAATAATTTTTTTATTTTATTTACTGAAGCATACAGTATATTTATTAAAGCATTTATTTGTCGAAAATTTCAGTAAGCTAAAAGCATAATTCACTGGAATGTCTGCTAGGCTTGGGAATATTTATTATTTATTTGGAATTATTATGCTTTACTTTTCATGAACATTGTGGCTTTAAATTATGGCAACGTTACGTACCAAAAGCTTGCAATGGAACTCAAAATATTAGTCTAAGAGCAGTAATATTAGTCACACTGGTTGTACTTTCAGCAAATAATTTTTAACAGTCTTGTCTGGTCAGATATTCTCCAATTGTGTTTCTTGTTACTTCAGTATCGGAAGTTGTGTCAGTTGGGGAGAAACAGCAGCAGTCAGCTACGACAACAATTGGTGGAACTGAATATGTGTTAGCCACTGGGAGCAATCTATTACAGTCAATGATGCCAGTAATGCCTTCAGCAGAATCAGCAGGTAAAAATTAGATTTACCGAAAATTCTCTTTTGTTAAGATCTTTCAATTTTATCTTATTTCTTATTTATTAAGTTCTAATTTTGCATGATGTGTTAAGAACGTATGGCCTTATGCTGTATTAATATTTGAAAGACATTTTTTCTTCTTAAATCGGGAAATTTTGAAATACCAGATTAAGGTGGAAAAGATTAGAAAGCAGTATGCCACCAGGCCACCTTTTTCTCTATCTTTCCTTAATCAATTTAAAAAATTTAAAAACTATATAACTGAAACTTTATAGAATTCTTCAGGCATAACTTTATTCCTTTTCGATTTAACCAATTTATTCAAAAGATATTTGCATCAATTGATCTTCTCAAAATACGTATATTATAATATCTCCAGAAATTGGTGGACTTCAAGAAATAAAGAAATAGAAATAAAAAAAAGTGTGTAGAAAGAAGTGTCAAGAAATAAACATAATAGGGTATAGGTATACACTATTTTAGGGAGGAGATTCTTATCGTCATTACTCATCTCTTCCAGTGAAAATTTGTCTTCCATTGATATATGATGATCTGAGGTGTAGAAAATCACTATGCAAACCAGGGTTTGAAAAAATTCAATGTTTTTCAAATTTCATTGTGATATTACATACATGTCAAGCTTGATTCAATTTTTTCACAATGTTATAGAACGTTAATAGTATTATTAATAAAGATTTACTGCTGTTTATCACAAAATGTCCAAGATTTCAGTTATTTTTACAGTGTAAGTAAAGTATTGCAAGAGCTATTGGGAAAAAATAAACTATTTTTCAATTGGGAAAACGGCGAAAATGCTGGAAATAAGACCCTAGTTTGTACCCTGAAGATAATGCTAACACACTATTGTTTGTTGCAGTTTATAATAAAAGATTAAAGAAAAATATTGAAAGTATATTAAAAGAATCAATATGCATTTCAAAAGACAATTTATCACCACCTGTCATTTTCATGCCTGTCATTGACCAGTGTCAGAGCTACTTCAAGCCCTGTTTTAGGTGTGTTGGATGTTTTTTAGCCTTTAAAATACTAAAAAGTACAGCTAGGCATCACAATATTAGATCATAATTAGATCATGTCTTTTAGAAATTCACAAAGCGCAAGATAAAAAAAATAATGTGTTATGTTTTTATTTATTAATCGTTTATTCATGTTGTGTTTTTTAGTAATTTCCTCTAAATCAGCAATGAATCAGATAAACAAAACCCAATACTTTCTCCAGAGAGATTCGACAAAACTAAAGTGATACAGATACAGCAAGGAGAGCTTCTGCATACTTTATGTCAGTGAAGTTTAGAAAAATAATTTTCAGTTTTTGAACTCCCCCCTCCCATATCAATTTAGGCTAAAATTTTCTCAATTAAATCTTAAAATTTAACTTCTTGGCCTAACAAAGAATGATATAGCTTTTTTACTTTTTTCTGGTTAAATGCATTATAAATGTCAGAATAAAAGTTTGCAGAATTTGTAATTGAGTCATCGTAATTACTTATTAGAAAATAGTCATCGCAATTCTAAAATACTGAATCACACTTTGGGTTCTTTATATTCCTACAAGATGACATTTTTATGCAAAACCTGTATTTTCTAGGAATTCATTGTTGGAAGTCTTTTCTCTAAATGATGATTTTGAGAAACTCTTCGTTAACATTCGGCTATTTTTTGTGGAGAATCCCATATTTTTACTGTAGCATACAGAGCTTTTTCTAGAAAGTTAAGGCAGGGTCTTTAGGCAGGGCAGCGTCCGATATCCGGACTCATAAAAGGCTTGAAATAGGCTCTGGCATATTCTTAGCTTGTTTTTCCCTAAAAGACAGTCGGATGTAGTAATTATCTCACCCAATCTCAGTCCAAATTAGGCTCTGTTAATATTTTTAAGAAACATTAAATCTCAGTAGTTTGTAGATGAAAGAGTGATTCCATATCTAGATTTCATTGATAGCAGGCAACTCCACTTGTATTTGCACCAAATATTTAATACCATTGTCTTGAAAATTGGAAAGAGCTCTTTTGTTAATTAGTTGTAAGGAATTTAAGTCAATAAAATGAAAAAGCTATCATTTTTTCTGTAGTGTAGTAGTTAATGGTCCTCAGAGACATATCTAGCAATCCAGAGCAGAATCCAAAACATCTAAATGGGCTCAAATTTGATTTAAATTACAAAAAATTTCTTCAAATTTTCTTTTCTACTAATATCTACTAATATTTATTTATTTACTAAAATATCTTTATTTTGACAGAGGCAACGTCCGATAATCGGACTCTAAAAAAGACTAGTATAGTCCCTGGTCCTTACAAAGGATTATAGTTTACCATGCCAATAACTTTATGTGCTATCTTAAAATAAACTTCATTTAATAGGGTGATCGAGAAAAAATTGATTGTGAAAATTTTTTGGCTAGATTTCTTTTTCAGGCTGCTAAGTACACTTAGGGAACAGCTTGATTTGTCTAAAAGACAGTTATTGTGTCATCCACAGAGTGATTCCATTATACAGGTTCGAGTTTATCTAACTTGTAAATCTGAATTTATCTTTTTGTACTTTCAGATACTGCAATGAATCTAGCGTTTGAAGACATGCGTGGAGAAAAAGAAGAACTGAGAGAACAGGTTGTGATTTGCTTTTTCAATTATAAAGACTGATTATATCTAACCAATTTCAGATCTGACAATTTAAAGTAATGATATTCAACCCTAATAATTGTTGAATTTACTTCGAATAAATTTACCCGCTAGTACTAAAAATCATAAAAATTAGCTTTGTTGAAAAAATAATAACATGGCTAACACCTTTTCTGCTTATGCTAGAGTTAAATTTGAAGCTTTTAATATGTTTGACCTGAGCTTTCGTCAAACAGGCCAATTTTTTTATGCTTTCTCATCCAAACAGTGTATCAAGAAGCTACGTACTCCCGAACCACCCTTTGATATAGCTTCAGCCACCCGTTTTAAAAGTGGGTGGAGTTCAGACTTTCCAGATTTGGAGAAATAGGAGGGAAAAATTAAACTCTCTACAAATAGACGTGTATGCAGAAATAGGGGGTTCTCCTATTGGGCTCAAAATTTGGATTTTGCCGCAAAATCACCCCTAAAAATAACGTACTGGACCTTCATTTTGGTGTTGCCATGACAACAAAGGGCATGTTCACCAAGTTTTTTGTACATGAAAATTTTCCCAGATATATTATGTATAAAGTCACAAAGTTTCATGCCAAAAGCTTCTTTAGTTCCAGAGTTATAACAGAGTTGGACCCCCCGGTTCTAATAGTGTTAAAGTTCAAAGAATGAAAAATATATTATTTTTTACTTTATTTTAGGACCGTTTTCTTCCTATTGCTAATGTTGCGAGAATTATGAAACGTGCTATACCTGAATCTGGAAAAGTAAGAAATTTCTTTTGATAACAACGCTTTATAGGTGTTTGAACCTGAGAGTTCAATGTTGGTGTGGGTTTATGATTTTATTTTGCGAGAATAACCTAGACTGGCACAAAGACCAGTAGAAGGAATATTGGAGTAATTTCTGAATTCTGCTATTTTTTCAAAGAATTAAAAACGTTGGGTGTGTTCGTTTAGAGCTAGAAAAGTTTGAACTGAAAATGCCCCTCGCATACATAATGGCCTACTGCTGTCAATAACGACATCGATAAATGCCTGAGCTAAATTCATTATGAGTGAAATCATTATGTGTGTAAAAACCTTCTGAGATATCAGGTAGTGGCGTCAGGTAATATATCAAGTAATATATTTAGTTAATTTGCGAATCTTGCTTTTGTAGAATTTTGATAGTTAAGGCATTCAAACTTTTGCATAAAAGCACCTGCTCCCTCTTTCTGTTTGTTTCCATGTACCTCAAATATAATAGATTTCCAAAAAGGGTATGGAGATTTTTATGTGCTTTTTGTGCGTTGCGCTACAGTAAATGTGCATGTACAAGACAATTTCTTTTTCAAATATCTAGGAAGCAGTCCTTCGATCAGTTATCTAAAGTGCCCTGCCATAAAAATCTTCTACAAGAACGTTTATTTATTAAATCAAATATGTTTCTTTAGATTGCAAAAGACGCGAAGGAATGTGTTCAAGAATGCGTTTCCGAGTTCATCAGTTTCATCACAAGCGAGTATCCTTTTCATCTTTGTTTCCTTCAAATCCCTTAAAAGTTTCGAAAGTTTTGTCCCATCTTTTATTTTACAAATTTTCAGTTATAGAATGTGAGATTGAAATTCCGAAACTAATAGTTTTTATGGCCTTATAAAACCTCTAGATCTTAAACATCTTGGGCGTGTGCGTTTGAATAACACTTTGTAAAACAGCAGTTATTAGTCAGAAAAAATAGAAAACTACTCAGAAAATGTCCTTTTGTTTCCTGTAGTCACATGAAAATATGATGACGTCTTTTTTGACACCGTCTTTCGGGAAAAATGTTGTTGTCTGCTAAAAATGACGTCATTTTGACGTAACTGACATCATATTGACATCGATATATTCTCCATGTTGTCATCTACCCACATGAGAAGTTTCAACATAAGAAGCCTAATATAAGTAAAGTTATTAAATAGTCAAAATCGCAATTTTGGCTCAAGTCAAAATTTGCTGGTCCCAATATAATAAATCTGTGCGTGTTAGTTTTAGAATTCATTTAACTCATCTTTATCTCGTTGATAGCAAAGGACTCAAAAAAATTCTCTTAACCATTTCTATAAAAAGAGCAAGTGACCGTTGTCATCAAGAAAAAAGAAAAACGATCAATGGTGAAGATATATTATTCGCCATGACAACATTAGGTTTCGATAATTATGTTGAACCGTTGAAAATATATCTCACCAAATATCGAGAGGTTTGTCTTAACTTGAATTTTCTTTATATCTGTTCCAATAAATCCAGAGAAAAGTTTTCATGCATATTATATGTTTTTATTGTCGCTACAATCATCTTGATTGTCATCATCATTTTATCATAATTTTTAATCTCAAGAAATTTGTCATCTCTCATCGATTTTACTCCTAATCAATATTTATTGCCGTCATTGTCACCATTATCATCTTTATCATCATCATCATCATCATCATCATCATCATCATCAACATTATCATCATCATCATCATCATCATCATCATCATCAACATTATCATTTTATCATCATCGTTATCACCACCAACAACATCATCATATTATCACCAACATTATCATCTTCATCATCATCATCAACATCATCGTCACCAACATCATCATATTATCACCAACATCATCATCATCATCACCATCACCAACAACATTATCATATTATCACAAACATCATCTTCATCATCATCACCATCGTCATTATCATCATCATTATGACCATTATCATTATCGTCACCATCATCACCAGAACCATCATCACGATTATTATTTTGCCATTGTCATTATCCTTCTTATAATATCTTCCTTTGCAACTAACTATCCCAAGAATGATAATTCATAATTGTTGATTGCAGTCTATCAAAGGTGACAAGGTCATCGAAGTTGCGACAAATAATTACACACCAGTTGAAATGGATGAAAATGAACATGACATGCAACATGCTGGTATACAATATCAAGTTGGTACGAATCTCTATTGTATTTTCACTACAGTAAATATTCTGGCCGTACTCCCCAAAGGGAGGGAAATATTAAGGAGTTTTAAAAACAGAGAAAAAATAAGAGATGTACTTTGGTAATTTTTTAGAAATAGGGCTAGAAAAGTGGGTTTTAAAAAGAAAGTCTTTGATTTTTGCTTTTTAATTCCATAAAATTATACTTTATTGGCTATATATTGGATAAAAATCCTGTCTCACTGTCCGAAAACACAAATATCTTGTAAGAGCAGCGTGAAAACAAGGAATTTTTTGTGGGGAAGAAGTAAGGGTTTTTGGTCAGAATATTTACCATTGTATTTTCACCAAAGTTTCCATACCACTGTGTTCTGTATTACGACCTGACTTCTCGCAACTTTTTCTTCTTCATGTATTTTTATGGGTACAGTTGGATTCATTTAAGTGTATTGTCAAGACGGACTTCAAGTTTTTTCGATTTGCATGAGTAGTGGAATTATATGAATCAAAATCCTTGTAAATTTTAATAGACCAAAGAATTTGCTCGCTGTCTATGATTATTTGAATATGCCAATCCCGCAATAACGTCATTTTCGTAAGCTCCAAACCAATTGGAATAGAGTGTATTATTTGTCTCGTTTTCATGATTTATAAATGAAAACATTACATGTCATTGGCTCAAAGTTTAAAAATAGAACATGAAAACGAGACAAATAATACAATGCATTGGAAAAGATGAAAATAAGGTCATTGCGGGATTGGTCTATTATGTGAGCTCGAATTCACATAAATTAAATTCAATTTTTATTTTATTTTACAGTCTCTTCTGAATGAGGCAAACCTAATTTTAGAATTAGTGGAAAGCGGGACCAAACGTATGTTTTTTTAAACCATTAATCATAGCGTTATGGAGAAATGCCATATCTCATTTCAACTCCTTTTTTGTATCTCTCTCCAGGGGCCGTTAGTGTAGTGGTCTTTAATTTACTGCAAAATTCGATGACAGATTCGAACCGGTAGAGGTTCGAATCCTTAGGCGGCTTCCTCTTGAGTTGTTTAGTAGAGCAATTGTCTTTCAACCTCCTATTTGTAGGCACAAATAGGAGCACGACGTACCCTAAAATGCAGGGGCATCGGGTCAAATAGGCCATCCCTTTGCAATGGTTGTTGGATTTACTGTGATTTTTAT
>JANSTP010266849.1:0-10729 GCA_025330745.1 Cladonema radiatum | reverse complement strand
GATATTTAACATTCAAGATTGGGACAATTTTTCTATACACTTGATGACATCACAAATTCTTTAACTATTTAGGGAAACTCCCTAAGTGACAAATTTTTCTCCTCTTTCATATGAACCTAACTTGTATTTTCACCTCGGAATCCCTTTAAAAAATTAAATACAGTGGAGCCTGTGGAAGCTGCCTCTCAATCACAATAGTCTGCCTCACCAAAAGTGATCAGCTATTTTGTCCTAAATGGATAATAAAAGTAGTTGCTGTCTTTTGCCTCTGTGTTGTCTGTGACAAAAACTAGGCCCTGATATGACAATTTTTTTAAAACTTTATTTTTTTATTTTTTTATTTTTTCTTCAGTTAAAGTATAAATTACGAATCAGAGCTGACTAAGAGAACTAGTAATTTCATATGGTTTGAGCAGAATGCTAATGAATCTCAAAATCATACACATATAAATAATAACTTTTTATTTCTGGCATGTCTTGAAATACTCTTCTCCATCAATAGGTCTTTGAACAAAGTAAGGTTTGCATAAAGATCAATCTAAACATCCAGATTTTTCATTATTCTTCTGAACTATTTCTTCAACTTTTTCACTACTCAAATAATGTTTAGTTACTACGATTTATCCCGAAACCAATATATTGTAGATGATGTCTCTACAATATTTTATTTAATCTCTGATGAATTCCAAATTGTCAGAGGTAAAAAAGTTGGTCTATATAAATCAATTCTTTGAAGCGTGAAAACCATTTGCCATATTGCACTTCTCATTATGTGATAACTAAAAAGTACTACGTGTTAAACACAGAGTTTTTATAAATCAAATGTTTCAATGATTGACCACTTGAAGATTGACTTTAATTTTTATAAGTGCTTGAACATATCCCCAACTCATCAGAATTGCTAATTTTTTTATCCTACACATCATTATTTTGGAAATATAACTTATTCATTATACTATGAATAAATGGGATTAGCTAGGAAATTAATCTAGTAGTATTAGAACACTTGTCAAGCAAAAAACAGCACTCTTTAGACAGCTATTCCTACTGTAAAAGGGCAATTTATCGATCATGAGCTAGATTAAAAGCCAATTGAATGTTTTGCAAAAACATGGCAAGTTGAATTATAAGTGAGTAATTTTCTTTTCTGTTTAAAGAAAAATTAAATAAAATTTTAATTAGGTCTTCGTGTAGCATCAAATTAAAAATATGACACTCAATATTTTGTCCAAATTATACCTCACATTTTTTACAACTGGCCATCAAATCAAATGGTAACAAAGCAATCCGAAGAAGAAAAACACAAAACTTGATCTGTAAAGTTTTATTTTTATTTTTAATGTATGATTTAAACTATATGATGAATGATATAGGTATATTTATAGTGTATAATGTATGAAAAACACAAAAAAATAGTTGTAAAAACGCACACAAAAATCAATTTAGCAAATATAAATAAATACAAAATTGATCAAAAAAAAATAAATACAAAAATATGCTACAATGAAATTAAATAAATACTTGGAATAGAAAAAAAACCCTAGTATATTCAACACCAAAAAAAATCTAGTTCATTTAAATTTATGAAGGTGGATATGGAACAACTTTTCGAAGCTTGTGAAATTGACCTTTCGGTGACTTTTCTCCTACAGGAATCAAAGCAAGATAGGTAGGGGTGTCGGCACCTTCATCAACGGTCAGGGGCCCCTTACCACTGGACAATTCTGTGTCGACGTGACCCGGACAGCAAAAATTCAATAAAATATTCTTATCTGGATATTTTTCATCAATTTCTCTTTGATGAATTTGTGACATGAATGAGACGCCAACTTTGGACATTCCATAAGCACTTTTGATAAAGCCTTTTTCTTGAATCTTGTCATCATGTGCTGCTTGAACGAATTCGTTGATCAGTGACTTCAAACCTGGTAAAAGATAGATGCATTTGCTTGAATAAAAATTTTAATGCTCACCTTGTATCTTAATGGAGATGATGTCCTTCAGCTTAAATCCTGTTATTTTGTCTGTTGCTACTCATAAATTTTATAAACAAAAAAAAAACTTAATCCATCTTTAATTTTACAAAATATATTTCAAGATACTACAAATGTATGGAAAAAAAAAATAGAAATAAAAATAAAGAACTAGGAAAGCCTTAGGAAAATGTCAATACAAATTACACTTGAATCCGCCTTGTGAGCCACCTCTATGAGACAGGAAGGCCTCTATAACTTTAGGAAGGCGGATTTGATTCCCTAATAATGATTTGTCTTTAAACTGACCAGCTATTTTTAATTAATTTCTTGTCTCATCAGCAAAAAGATACTGCAGCGGTGTTAGACGGCCAAATATTACGGCCAAATATTTCTGGAAAATATTACCAATAACCCTATGGAGCTATCAGAAAAGACTATAATATCTTTTGAGTATACATTAAAAATTATGACTGTTAAAAGCTTAAATAAATACTTGACTAAACTTGGCACAATTGTCAACTACTATAGGTAGTTTACAAAAACATGTATACTTTTACTGTTACTGTATCCTGTAATAAGAAAATTTATTAAAAACTTTTTTTCTAATTTTTCAGGGCATTTAAAAAAATGCTGAAAATTCAGATGGTGATATCAGGGGGAAGTAGATAATAATCTCCTCCCCTCCTTCTAAAGCAGAATAGGGTTGAATAATTTTCTCAGACAAAGAGAAAATAATTTTAAACCTATTCTTCATTGGGGGTGGGGATGGTTAAAAACTACTCTCGTTTTTTTAATAACTTCTGATATAGTTAATATTTTTGCATGAAATTTGGACTGTAGACACAAAATTTAATTACTAAAATAACGACCCAATCCCTTATGATGACGCCATCATTGTACCTTGGTAGAGCGTTTTTTTTTAAATTCTTACAAATCTTCCCATATACCTAACAATTTTTGTTTAATATTAGTTTTTGGCATTTATTTTGTTAGAATATATATTGTATGAACTGTGAACCATTGATATGCAAGTAGCGTTAAATTAACGACATTATGATATTATTACGAATTTGACGCTGGCGGGACTGCAAAATCCACTTTTCGGGGTTTTAGATGATGTCATCACTTTTAGGGGAGCTAATAAACACCCAAATTGATTTAGATCTGATTATTCTATCAAAATATAAAATTGTGTGTAATTTTATAGGGATTCATGAAGAATTCGACTAATTACATACATATTTGTATTAGCAAATTTCTAATAAAATTCCCCCTCATTGGTTAGAAGGTAGTTTTTTGAGAAACACATAAAATCTTGGTCCTTGGAACCAAAAATTACTATCTGATGTTTTTTGTAAGTCTCTCTGGGATGTTGTCAATTATTATCCCATAGAATTAGAGATTTTTGTAATTTTTGGGGTTTTTTATGACCTTATCACATGATTACGTGACCTAGTGGAATAAAATATTTATATTTAGAATCCACTATGGTACTTAATATTTGTGCAAACTTTCATGGCAATTGACTGAGTATTAGAAATTTTAACAGCGGGGGCGGGGTAGTTTTTACCTCCCTCCATGCCCGCATGAATCTAGCGATCTTCAAAAAGCCCATGAACAATAGGGCTAATTTAGAGTCATGTTAAGAAGCACTTAAATTTGATCTCAGCAACTCATTTGACAATATCTCAGCGTTCAAAAGTCAATGCAGCTGGATTGTGCTGCTGATAGCTGCAGAGTAGAAAAACTTTCGATAGCCCTGATGATGCCTATGATATAAGAAGGGTAGTATGGAATTAAGTAAGGAACTGACTTCATTTCATAAAATCTCTTCTGCCCATAAAAACAGTAAAAACAGTTTTGTCAGGCCCTGAAATATTTTTTATCAACTTTGCTTGATGTTGTATTGCTCTGAAACCTATTAACTATATTCCAAGTGGCATTATACTTGAAAATGTGTCACATGGAACCTTTCACCTTTCTCCTTGTCAGACACAGTTTATTTTTTGGTTTTGGCAAACATTTTCTGATGTCAGATGGTTGTTTGAGGGCCTGTTTCTGTGGAAAATGTGCAGAGGACAGGAGCTCACTTTTAAAAATAGGTAGTTTCTAATTTCCATCAATGCCTATTCAAGATTTTTCCCTTGCACTGACAATGAAAAAATGTCAAAATTGATAGTTCTTTCTGAAATTTTTGTGTCCTTTTACGTGCAGCTTGCGTAAATTTCTAGAAAACACTCTGAATATAGTTTGAATCAAATAACATTTGGTGATATAATAAATACAAATGAATGTAAAACAGAAACTAAAAGGGAACTGTGAACACTGTAGAAACAGGTACAGCAAAACCAGCTAAAAATAACTAGCTCTATACGAAGACCACCTATCTATAAAGACCATTAGTTCTTGGTCCAAAATGGCATTTTATAGTTTTCAATTTGCATATGAAAACCACTGGTTTAAAAAAAAAAGACCACTTTTTATGGTCTCCAGAATGGTCATCTTATAGAGGTTTCACTGTACCACTTCTCATTCAGTTGATTATTTTAGTAACCTTACAGAACATTTTGCCTAAACATTTTAGCTATAGAGATAGAAAATGTTCTTAGAGTTTTCTGATCATAAATTTTCTCCTGTCCCTGTCAACTAATTTCATATGTTCACAAATTTAAGCACTACTCAAAAGTCCAATACAGTTAGCTGAAAAAGTAATACAAAAAAAAGCAGAACTCATATTCTTTCCAACAAAAAATGCCAAAAAAATGAGAAACTAACCTTCCATGGTCAAATTTTTGTCAGCAAATCTTGCCTTCATATCATCAGACATTGCTTGGTATGAAAGCTCACTAACAAAACTCGAAACATTCACGATTCTACCATTTTGTTTAATTATTGGCAATAAAATATTTGTTACATCCAAAGTCCCAGTGAAATTGCAATTGTTCGTTACTTTAGCTTGTTCTGAGAAAGGTGCAGTACTATCTCTAGTGTAAGATATCCCAGCATTATTAACAAGGACATCAAGACCCCCATGTTTTTCCTCCAAATCATCTCTTAATTTCTCAATACTTTCTTTCTTTGTAATATCAAGTTGATGAAAATGTGCCTTCAATCCAATTTTTTCAAGATCGGCAACAGTATTTTGGCCAGCATCAGGGTTACGTGCTGTGACATAAACAATTTTTTCTTCTTTATCTTGGAGTAGTAATTTTACAATTGACTTTCCAATTCCCTTATTTGAACCAGTGACAACAAAAACACGAACCATGATGCAGATGATTAGTTAGTAGACAAATCTAAAAACATGGAAATGATGCTATTTGGGGAGTGAGAGTTTTCTTAGCAATTTACGTAAAAAAAGGGGTCACTCTATATCATATCTGGCAAAACAACAATCATCAGACGCCCTTAAACAAAACTAAAAAATAAAAAAAAGCAAAACTTTTATATAGTTTCTATAGAGAATCTAATTTTTATTCTACTAGAGTCTTATATTTCATCATGAACCAGCAATCATTTTTTCGATGAGCGAACTTGCTATAATCTCACTGCTAATCACTCAGCCAATTCCAAGCTGAACCCCATACCTACAGTCTTAGGAATTCAGGTTGCCAATCAACAATGCCGAACTGATTGCCATTTGCCAACCTCAAATACCAACTACCGACCTTGCTTTTAAGCATTTTGGCGACCAAGAAAAGATTGAATTACAAGTTTGTACCCATCAATATCTATGAGCAATCCTCAGATTGTAAAAAACCTTCATACCCTCATCTGCCCCAATCAATGGAAAGGACAGTACTTTTTGTTTTCCGAAAAGAAGCTTAATAAACAGACCACTGCCCAACTGTAGTCCTTAAGTATTAATTAATAAGATAACAAACCTGAACTTCTGAGGCCATGGTGGACTAAAAAACAATATAATAATGTATCAGCATCTTCATCTCTAACCATTTGAGCATGATTTTTCTGCTAATATGAACACAATAGTAGTCACGAAACTTAAAGGTATTCCGAGGTGAAAATATAAGTTGGGTTCGTATGGAAGAGAAAAAAAATTATGAACACCAGTTTTTATTTCATCTCAATACAATTTTTTATTCTTGAGATATTTGATCATAAAGATTTGTCACTTATAGGGAATTTCCCTAAAACAGTGAAAAGGTTGTAATGTCATCTAGCATATAGAAAAATTGCCCAAATCTTAAATTTTAAATATCTCAGGTTATATTAGTGTTATCACATTGAAAAGATACAGTAGATAGTAGATGTGTATAAAACCTCTTCTGCAATAACTTTTTTGATAAATAAGCTTTGGGTCACTAGTCCCAGGCCATTTTAGGAAATCATGCTGTCCTCGATCAAGAGCTTTTGAAAATATCTTTTAAAATTATTTTTTATCTTTAAAATTCTTCAAAAGATTCTGAACTCACAAAAAGAATTCATTTGTTGAAAAACAGCTTTATGGGGTAGATATTGAGCCTGGCCCTAAAATGAAAAAGGGCCTAGTGAAAAAAATTAATTTTAAATTTTTTTTTGCAATTGAATTTCCCTAAATATGTACAAATTGAGTATAAATTTTCATGCATGGAATTATACAACCTGAGATATTCAACATTCAAGATTGGGGCAATTTTCCTTTACACTAGATGACATCCTCAACTTTTTAGAGACATTCCCTAAGTGACAAATCTTTAGACTCAAATATCTCAAGAACCAAAAGTCGATTGAGATGACATAAAAACTGGCGTTCATCGTTTTTTCTCCTCTTTCATATGAACCCAAATCATATTCTCACCTTGGAATCTCTTTAACAGTACAAAATATGCATGATCAGCAAGAAAACAATGTCTCAAAAATCTCTAATAGCTTTCATGAACACCTGAAAAAGGGTAAGGGATGCTAGTTTATGTAGTTGATGACTGGCTTTCAGAATAAGGGACAGCCTATTAAGAGTAGCATTAGAATTCAGTTAGTGTTTCTGGACAAATGACAGGCTTATTTGGTATTTCATGTGGTAAGGAAACATCTGAAGCTGCAAGTTGTAAGATCATTAGACACAGGCCATTGAGTTTTGCAGTGTTGAACAGACATGTTGATAATGGTGGGAATTGAGTAAAAAATGGCTCAGTAGAAGGTTTGGCTTGTGGCTCTTGGTTAATAGCTGTCATAATAGCATTGCTTGATGCTACAAATGTAAATAAAAGCCAGATATGATACAAATGGTGATAAATGTTGTGAAAGCTTAGCAGCTATTACTTTATGATATTGTCTACTATATGATTTTGTCTCCTGTTCATATTGTACAATAAAAGGTGGTTGTTATAGTTCTATTTCTATTTGAAAACGAAGACTATGCACTATATGACAAGTGGTGACTAGTTTTCTAATTACAGACGTTAATTTGAATTAATCTTATATAGACCACACTTTTTTCTAACTTATTTGGACCAAGGAGTGGAGGGGGTGACCCTCCATAACTTGCCTTCCAGAAAGTACCATGCGATAAAATAACTTGACAACATTCCAGTATGCCCAAATTGAGCTTCATATCACATGATAAGTGATGATGTCATAATTTTTTCTAAAAGACCTATTTTGTCGAATCATGTTTTTAAATAAATCCTAGAAGTAGAAATAGAAGCTGCAAAGAGTATAGAAATTGCCTAAATCTGATAAAAAACTAAATTCATGAATAATGATCAGTTTGCAAGAAAAAAAAATTCTTTCTTGAAATCAAACATGAAATCACTTTTTTGGGGAGGTTTTTCCACTAAAGTGACGACAGATAAATTTTGCAGAAAGCTTACAAATTTTCTTCCTCTCCATAATAGTTTCACAGCAATTAAAACATTTTTTTCTATTTCCGGCGAACCAAATGTCCTGAGGTAATATGTATTTGTCGTACATTTCAAAATATTTTGAATATTTATCTATAGGACCTATAGGACATTTTATGAAAATCTACAAAATTGAATTTTAATATCTAAACCAATCTCATTGTTGTTGACTCAAGTTTTAAAATCACAGATTCTCAGATTTGAAAGATATGAAAATTTTGAAAACTTGAAGCATCAAAAATCATAAAAGAAATGAACATTGCAAAAGATTTTTATTTTAACTGTATAAATAATTTCCTAACAGGCTTTCCTATTTCCTACTTCTTAATAATTTCTTAATTTTCCTACAATTCAGTGGTGTAACTTCCTGGTTTCCCAGTGGTTTCGGGCAATGAAAACTTTCTCCGGGCTACCAAAAAACTTATGCTGGTAGCCCAATAGCAAGCCAACCCCAGCCAATGTAACTTTCAGTTGTTTTAAACTAACAAGAGAACAAAATAAATGCTTAATCTACTTAATACAATATCAGTTATATGCATCAAAGGCATTTTGCTAAGGATATGTTTTTTATATTAAAATCATGTTGTCTGGTTGGGCTACCAGAAAAAACTGCAAAGTTACACACCACTACATTTCTTTTCCTATTGTCCACTAAAAGCGTAAAGTAGAAATTTCAGGACACATTCGGAAAACTATTCCTCATTGTCGAACGTCCAATAGTTATTTCAACACCTGTAATAGGGTTAAAAATGGTCAACACAAAAATGATCTACAATGATCTACACAATAGATGATTTAAGATTGTAATAGCGTCATGATTAAAGGCCAAATTATAAATTTTGGAAGGTTGAAAGGCGGATCTTAGCCATAAATTAATTTCCAAAGGCAACAGTAAATATTCTGGCCCTACTCCCCACTGCTACTTGGGGTATATAGGGGAGTGGGGGGCTGGGGGACTTATTAACGATTTTTAAAAACAGTAAGAGTATAATTTGGTAATCTATTAAAAATAGGGCAGGAAAAGAGGGTTTTAAAAAGATCATTGATTTTCGCTCGATACTTCTACAAAATTACACCTGAGTTTTTGGTCAGAATATTTACTATTGCAAAAAAGGGCTGCATGCCAAAGTCAAACACAATCAACAAAAAACACAAAATTTGATTTGATCTGTGACTACGTATGATCAACAAAACAAAGCGCAAAAAAATAATGGTGAAAAAGTGCGTAATATTAATTTAGTACAAATAAATACAAAACTGATCATAAAAAATAATACACAAAACGTGCTTCAATAGAAATTACATAATCATTTGGATTGTTCAATAACAAAAAAAAAACGTTCTCATTTAAAAATTATGAAGGCGGATATGGAACAACTTTTCGAAGTTTATGAAATTGACCTTTCGGTGACTTTTCTGCTACAGGAATCAAAGCCAAATAGGTAGGGGTATCGGCACCTTCTTCAGTGGTCAAAGGCCCATCACCACTTGTCATGTCAGTATCAACATACCCAGGACAACAAAAATTCAACAAAATATTCTTCTCTGGATATTTTTGATCAATTTCTTTTTGCTGGATTTGTGACATGAATGAGACAGCAACTTTAGACATTCCATAAGCGCTCTTAGGGAAACCTTTTTCTTCGACCTTGTCATTGTTTGCTGCTTGATTGAATTCATTGATCAGTGACTTCAAACCTTGTAAAAGATAAGTTGTGAATAAGTTGTGAATAAGCAACTTTAAATATGGAATAAAATAGTCTCAGTATAAAATAGTTTAATACCCAACAACAAAATTCAAATAATAATAATAATAATGTGTTTTTCTTAATATTCAAGGACAACATATTGGGTAGTTTGATTTTATAGATACAGTGAAACCTGTATAAGGCGGCCACTCTGGGGAACAAAAGAATCTGGCTGCCTTAGACAGGTGGCTGCCTTATAGAGGTCTTGTGAAAATTGACTGATGGGAACAATTTTTGTGGAATAAGCAGTCTTGAACTAGTATAAAGTTTTTTTAAACATTTCAGCATTATAAAGGCTTTTGGTGAATATTTTTGATGGAATTAGAATTATTCATTTGATAAAAATTACATTTCTTATGGAGATTCCAATATATTGGCGGGCTTATACAGGGTTTTTCCCTCTTTGGGGTCTGAAAATACTGGCTACTGGCTGCGTTGGACAGGTGGCTGTCTTATACAGGGTCATTTGTATGAAAACTTGGTTGAGGGGAATTCAAGGTAGCCTTCTTAGACAGACAGCTGCCTTATACAGGTGGCTGGGAAGACAGGTTGGACTGTACTAAGCTTAACCCTTTCTAGACTGGGCTTTTTTGGTCTAAAATAGTTTGCAGGGGTCAATTTGATCCCCCCCCCCTGAAAAATAGTGTTCCCAAGTAGCTATGACAATAAATCTTGGTAAGGTTTTAGAACAACCCTTTTAATGACGATTGGCGCAAAAAAAATTTTGCTGACATCATCAGAACGATGATGTTATCAATTCTGCTGAATGTACCATCAAAAATCAGTTAAAAGTTGGTATTTGAAAATGACCTCATGATGTCACTTTGATGTCATACCAACGTTGTCAAATGGATGTCGCCAACTTATTATGATACTCATATCACATTTAGAGGCCAAAGCCTGTGTCCTAGTAGTAGTAAGTAGCCTTTTTGTAAAATCGAGGTTAAAAATTTCATTAGGTGGTTTCGAGCAATGGCCTCTAGATGGGCGTGGTCAAAATATTTTGACCAAATTTTTTTTTAAAATGTCTGTAATAAAATTTTATTAAAAGCCACAAAGTTTGACTGTGTAATTATTAGTCGTTCAGAAGTTATGACAAAAAACCACAGGGGGGTCAATTTGCCCAACCACCCCCCCACCCCCGCCACCCCATCTAGATAGAGTT
>JANSTP010266838.1:0-10729 GCA_025330745.1 Cladonema radiatum | reverse complement strand
GCTGGCTTTCTTAGCCATGCCTTTTATTGTATATTTTAACCGAGTTTAAATAAAGTTTTTCAATTTCAATTTCAATTTCATGAACGTGACAAAATGAAAAAATAAAAAAATTCATGCCAAGAATAAAAACGAAGAAAAAAAAATATCAGGGTAAACTAAGAAATTCCTACGGGAATTTAAATATAAAAAATGAAAAGTTTCTATTTTGTAGTTTCTTAGTGAAACTAATTAATGCTAGAAAACTTGTTGGCATGATAGATAGTGCACAGTTGCTGATTCATGCGAAACATCAAGATTTAAGCTTGTAACTAAGTAGATCATACCCAAAACACATAGGGTGGTAAATAGGACACCAATTAAGAACAAATCAAAGAGGCACAAAATTTCTTAAAATTTAAGGAAATTAACTGAAATTGCAGAAAAAGTATAAGCTTGTTTCTAGACACTAAATTTATTATTTATAATTACTCTTCTGTATTTGAACAGATAATAAAATACTTTATTCTGTTGTTTAACTCCTACTCATCTTAACATTTAACCTGCCATTATTCGGAGGGATATGGTAAAAATGTCAAATGCTTTTTGAGGCTATAACACAATATACTGCAGTACTAGGGTATGATTATTTTTTTTTTGTTCAATCTATTCCAGATGGAGATATAACCAGTACCACAAGGTTGAGTAAGGGAGTAAGCCAACATATGTTTCAAGGAAGTAATGAAAAAAATTTAAAAAAATTTAAAAAAATTTTATCTGGGTTCTAAATAAGTTTCTGAGCTTGGTATTGGCAGTTAATGACAGCACAAGATATTCATCGAGTATGTTTGAATAAAACAGAGAGGAATTGACTTTAAAAGGGCAAGAGAAGAAAAAGGTCTCAATTTTGTATAATTATTAATTTTGCTCAATTTTGAATTTAGAATGTTTGCCTGCTTATTCCCTTATTCAAAGAAAGCATTTCATCAATATGGCAGCAATGTATTTACCAGAACTGGAAGAAGCTTGAAACCATCCATTTGAATGGTGATTGAGGACATGGCCATTAACATAGTACGTAAGATAAATGCTTATGTTTTAGATTTGTTTAGATTGAGAATGTAAAATAACTTTACATTTGCCAGCTTTTTCAAAAGGGAGTAGCAACTTTGTATTAACTGCAAAATTAAATACCAATAAGTGATTGAAAATAAACAGAAGATCATCAATATATACCAAGTAGATAGACAGCTGATTCTAGGGGGGGGGACACCCCAATTACTGCTTAGATAAGAAGCAAAAACATCAGACATGCTCACAGACTACTGACAAGAGAAAACAGTGGTCAGAAAAAACATGCCTTTTTTATTCCCTCCTTTGAGAGAGGATATTATTTTCAAAACCAATGATGTATGTATTGTATCATAAAATCCAGAATAGACGTTTTTATAAGCAAAAACAGTTTCTCAAATTCCTAAATCATGACATCATACAGGGTGCTTTATCTTGAAAATACACCGAAATCTTTGAAAAGTGATTGAATTGTTTCTCACCAAAAAGGAATCACAGAAAATATAAAATATGAACTTTTTTTTTTTAATCAAAATATCGTATTGCTAAATTTCAATTTATTTGGCTTTTAATTTCACATGTATGATGTTGCAAATGCTAGTTTCAGTAATTCTATATTTCATAAAGTCTTAATATTTCTTAAAGTAATGTTCAGGATACCATTATAGCTGTTTATCTTTTAGGGTCAAAGACGTGACTTAGAATTCGAAACCTCAGTCCCCTTTAAGTAAGATGTAACCCACTGGTTTGATCTTCTCCTGACGCAATACAAGTGCAATTTTTCTAAAAAGAAGATTAATAAAAATCTAGACAAGACTTATAGAACCCATATTCTAGAAAAGATAAGCTAATGAGTGCATGGTTACTTGAATATCTTGAAGGAAAACCTAATTGACATTAAAAATATAGGCCATGTTTGGTAAAAACAAGTACAGTCTTTTATAAAAAAATTTTCAAAAATTTTACTAAAAACAGAGATAAGCGTAATAGGACGATCAGTAGCATACAGATTTGGATCACCTTCTTTGAAAACTGAAATGAAGGGAAGAGTTGTTGAGAAGCGATAACACCTCATAAAGAAGTTCAACATGAATGCCTAGAAGTTTATTTTGAATACTAGATGGACCAATTGATTTTAAAATTTAGAATAATTTTAGAAAGTTCAGAGGATATAACTTCATGTGAAAGCAAAGATGCATGAGTAAGATTTTCGAGATAAGCAAGACAAGATTTTGTAGACAACTTAATTTAGGAAGATAGGTTATGACCATAACAAAAGAATAATTGAAGAGCTCAGATCTTAAGGATTAGGAAAAAGTTAATTGTTATAAAGTAAAGAAACTGGTGGATTATTTTAAATGCTTGAACTAATTTCAGGCAATAGAAGCAAAAAGGGGGAAAATACTAGATCAAACTATATCCAAAACTTAATGAAGGCAATCCAAACTGACACTCTTTCCTTTTCACACCATCTCAGACTGTTGTCTAGACTAAATAAGAGTCCGGTACCCTGATGCTCTGCCCTTTTTTACAATTTTTTGTGGCTAAAAAGTACCTTGCACCCCTTGTGCACATGAAAATTGACTTTTTTGAGATAAAATCTTCCCAAAAAGCGCCTTTTCTTGTTTGATTCCTGACATTTATTTGAAATAAATCCAGGCATGATAAGTTCATACGAACTTCTGGCCTAAGACGTTAAACTAATACTATCAAAAAAAAAAAAAAAAAATCCTTAGATTAGATTAGGGCCCACATACGTTGTATGCAAATCTTTTTTTGCACTCCATCCATGTATGCCATACGTATTTCTACATGCCATCCAGTGTGCCATATTCATTTTATCATGCCATACAAAGTAACCCATACCTTTCTTTGTACATCATCCTTGGCATGCTGTATCTTTTTCTTTAGGCAAACCAAAAATTAAGATAATGAACGCCCCCTTTCTCCCTTCTGCTGAGACGATTCTCAGTACTTTATATTCATTGCAAGTTTAATCATTCTTTGTGTTACAAAATGTTTTGTATAGATTCACTTTGTCATACAATTCTTTAAAGACCTTTGTTGATCCAAGGTATCATTTTCAAAGATGCTTCTTTTGTAGAGAGAAATTTATCAGGTACATGCTCATTAGCAACGTTTATTTTATGATAAAAATGGCTAATAAAAGTTAGTTTATAGAACAGAACCATTTGCAATTTGAAGATCATAACTGTTTTCATTGGTAACATAGTTGGAAAGCTTGCGCTTAGAAAAAATAGTTTTGTCAACTGGTTTTAGAAATTTGCCTGAGAACAATAATTGAATGAGGTGATCAGACATTAAACAAATGAGACTACCAGAAGTGGTTTTGTAGTCAAGAGTGTTTAGAATGATTTTATTAATAAAAGTGTAAAAAGAATCATTGCTATTAGTAGGATGATAATTTTCCTTAAAATTGATTGATAAAAATGATCTAAAAACTCATCTATCATCATATTGGTATGCCTAAAAAGGGAAGTGCAAAAAAATCTTTTTTCTATTGCGCAACAATAATTCTATAAAAGTAAATTAACCTGGTTAATCAGATTCCCAATATTTTTGAAAAACGAATTTTAGTTTTCTGGACACACACAAAAAAAAAATAGTGCCACAATGTTTTGAAAATTAAAGCTATTAGAAGGAGAACTAATAATTCAAATTTCAGTTATTGCTAGAATATCAGGTTTAAATTTCATTCAACTTATGACATTTAAAAGATCATCCAAGCTTTCCTGTAAAAAACAATATTTATAAATATTAGATGCACAAAAGGAAGAGACACATCATACACTTGAATACTACCAAAATCAGTAATATCATAGAAATAGTTGTCAACAAAAAATGGAAAGTCTGCATGCTTGTTTGAAAGTGAATTACTGTTGCTGAATTTGCCCATGACCTGCATATTTGCTTTTTCAGCCATATCACTATCATATGTTGAGAAAATTCTATCACTATCATACGTTGAGAAAAAACAAAAAATGAAAGAGAACAAGATATCAACAATAATAATCTATCTGATTTCTATTAAGACGATGTTTCGACTGCCATACAGCCATTGCAGAAAATAAATTATCTTTATGAAATTTAATCAAAATGGTATTGTCAACATTTTGTTCTCTTTCCTTTTGATTAAAGTTCTTTTTCATTGTAAACAGCAAATTAAGTGGCAAAGTACGAGTTGCACATTTTCTAAAGTATATACATTAACAACAATTCCTTGTTCTGGATTCTTTATATTATGAGATGAATAAAGATGGGGAAAAAGCTTCTCAAGTATTTGTCAACTAACAATTATAATGGTTTCACATTTGTCAAAGTTTGAAATTTGTAACATTTCAGTTGTATTTATCTTTTATTTATCTATTTATATTGCTTCCCTATTGAATTTTATTGCTTCACTTCTTGACTTAAAGCTCTTCAAAGCTAAGTTACATTACTACGATAACATTTTTTTTGCGTCTATTTACTTAATGACTTTAAAACTATCGTGCACTCTCTCTATGGAATAAATTAAAAATCAATGATATTATAGGCTTTGAAAATGTTTCTTTTCCATTATTTCGAGAAAATATAAAATCTTTTCTTATGACATTACCTGTAGATGATGTTACCAACTTTTTTTGAGCTATACACTTATTTGAAAGTTTGAATTACAGTCTGATTTCTGATTGTGTAAAACAAGTCTTATGACCTCATAATTTGTCACGAAAAAATGCCTTAGGGTCCAGTGATAAGACTATAATGGTCTTCTTCTGGTTTCCCAGTTTTCTAGTATTTCTTAACTTAATACTTTATTACTATGATATTTACTAGTTATTTATTAACTCATTATTGTAATCAGATGTATTTTTTACGACGTATTGGAATCACTAGAAACTGCAATTAAAAAAAAAAAATTCAAAATGGTGAGGTTATTGTGGATTTAATAACAGGTTTGTCATGTTTATTTGCTTCATTCTCAATTTAAACAGCAGCTTGATGATAACACTATTGATGCTTAATTCTGAAATTAGAATTGTAACTTAAAACATTCCAGTAATGGTAATAATGGTTACTTCTTGACTTTTTGCCTCATTTATGACTCTAAGCTGCAACATATAATATATTAAATTCTAAGCTTTTGACTTTATACATAAGTTATCTTCAGAGATCATAAAATAGATATTAAAAAAAGTTACATTAATAATAATAATAGACCAACTGCTACAGAAAATCTGAAAATACAAAGTGGGAATATTAGTATGAATATACAATAAAAACCACAGGTAAATCGAGAGCAAAAATACTTCCGTTCTCCAGATGGGCGCCCAAAATAAATGAATCCCAAAATAGCTCTTGTGACAATTTTTTGAATGTTATTTTGCTGGTTTTGCTTTCAAATCCACAAAAAAGTTAAATAAGGATATTAGTATAGTTCAAGAGAAATCAGTAAATGTATTAAATTGAAAGATATTGCTCTAATCACAACACCCAAATTAAAAAATAGAGGAAACAAAGCCTTCATCCAAAGTCTAGATTTTCCACTGAAAACTCAATATAAACACAATTTAAAATCATTAGTATCATTAACTGTTGTTAAGTGTCAGTTTCTTTGATAATATATTTACTATGAAGGAGCTTCACCTCCATTTCAAAGTGACAAGAGATGGATAGTTAATTTTAATTAAAATAGAAAAATACAGACTAAAGCACCATTACACTAAATTTTAAACAAGGAATTAAATAACCAAAAGACTAATTGAAAAAATCAATGATACATAATTGTAATTTTGTGATAGTATGTACAGTGTTTAAAGAGCGAAACGTATGCGTAGAGGTAAGTAGTAGAAATATATGAAAAGAAAATGACTAAATAAATTCTAAAAAATAAAACAAGGACTAAAACAAAACTAAACACAAGTAGACAAACAAAAAACAAATAAATAGACTAGTACTACTGTTTGAACTGAATGTATGTTGTTCTCACTATATAAAGTGGCTGCCACCTACTTTATATAACAACATACTATGTCTGCACCCATGTTACAGTTCCAATAAGTGGAAATACACAACTAATATAACACAAAAATATTAAACAACAAATACATTGGCCACATAAAGAATATATACCATCATCCCTATCTGGACAAAATCAAACACCCAGCTGGCTGCTGAGCATTTTCATTAGTATAGTGATCAGGTATTTCGGACGAGTAAACATCACCTGCTCCATCGATGGCACCCGCCAGATTCAAATGGCATGTAAAGGATGTACACCAAACAAACAATATCAAATGAACACACATACATACACAGCACAAACATAAAACAATATAGAACAAACACAGCAGAAAGAAAATAAAATAAAAAGAAAAGTAAAAAATATGTACATGATATATTTACGAAGTAGGAAGATGAATGTATAGTGAAAGAAGAAGATAATCATGTTTGACATAAATTATGAATACATTTTAAGTGAGATTGTTTAGTTGCTCAAGAATGTCAGAAATAAGTTCATGAGATGATTTCTGAAATGAAGTAAAAGCCTCTGAGTGACAGCATTGGGCATTTAGAGATTCTTTAATTAGAAGTGCATAATTGGAATTAGTTGAGTCAATAATTAGAAAATTAATTGCACATGGGGTGTGACCCTCTCTGAGCTTCATTTTTGCCTCACAAATACAAAATAAATATAATAAACACTCTTCTAGACCAATTTAGGAAGATTTGTTTGAATGAAGATTTGTTTTATAAAGAAGTAAATTTTATGAAAGAAGTGTTAATGCAAAACGGTTATCCAAGTGAAGTCATAAATAACAATCTTAAAAACTTTGTTAACAAAAGAAAGAAAGAATTGATTGAAAGAAAAGAATTTTGATTGTCCTCCCATATGTTGGGTTTCAAAGTGATATTTTGAAAAATAAAATGCTAAATATTGTAACTAAATTTTGCGGTGGAATTAAGCCTGTTGTTATTCGCAACAAAAACAGCATCAAAAGATTTTTCCCTTATAAAGACAAAATTAACACTTTTTACATAAGTACTCTTGTTTACATTTACTCCTGTGGAGAATGCCAAAAATTCTATATTAGGAAAACAAAATGAGCACTGGAAACGAGAAAAAAAATAACATTTTAGAGCTGTCAAGAATTTAATGAATGAAATGGAAAAAACACAAGTCTGCAATTGCAGATCACATTAACAAAGAGGGTCACACCCCATGCACAATTAATTTTCGAAGCATTGACTCAGCTAATTCCAATTATGCACTTCTATTTAAAGAATCACTAAACATATTATCAAAAAAGCCGACGTTGAACAATAATAATGATTTAAATCATACTTTTATTGATTTTCTATTGTCCACTTTGTATTTTCAGATTTTCTGTAGGCTTTGGTCTATTATTATTATTTATGTAACTTTTTTCTAATATTTATTTTATTATCTCTGAAGATAACTCATGCATAAAGTCAAAAGCTTAAAATTTAATATTTTACTGTTCAAAAATGATTACATCGTCAATTTTTTGTGCACTCTTCCTTCTAAAATGATTATATTGTGCTTATTTTTCTATGAAAAAATTATTAATCATAAAATCATGAATAACTGCAGTTTAATATTACCAACAAGAACCTAAATTTTGATCTTAAATAATGTTTTGAGTGGTTGGTCAGTTTTTTCTGGTTTGGTCAGCAAAGGTCTCTTCACATAATTTTTAAAGCACCTCCATACATATGACATCATAGATTGGTACCATCAGGTACCATGGAAATATTGACAGAAAACTGGTCATAAACGTATAAGAATTATATCTGTTTTTTTTGGCCGTATGAAGTTCTATTAGCAAAGGTAGGTAGGTAACTTTCTAATGGCATTTCTCTTGAAAATTGTTGTAATTATAGCGCCATAGCACCAAAATGGACACAAAAACCTTTAAACCATTAGGGGTCCATGCTTGCTAAGTTTGGTTGCTATAAGTATGGGTTTTGTTATCAAATTTTTTGTAAATTGCTGTATCTATCAAAAAAGTATTTTTCCTCCTAAAATATTTGATTCAATCAGTCCTTAGAATTGTTTGTTTATAGTTTAGAGTCTTTTTAAAATAGCATAATTTGAGCACACTGTCTATGCATTTGTAAAATGGTTTTTCAATAGAAATTATTTGCGGTTTCCAATGCAACAAACTTCATACGCTTCAATTTTCAAAGCAAACAATGGAATAATTTTACACATACCTTTCATTTCTACTTCATGCTGGTTTCTATATTAGGCTCACAAAAAGGAGAATTACAAAGCACTTCTGATACATTCATTATCTATGTTTCTTAGACACCTATAATATATTATCTGACTTATCAGGTAAAATAAAAAACAAGCTTTTTTGCGTTGATACTTTAACCCTTACAGTGCCAGCCATTTTTTAAAAAGTGGACTTTGCAGACGAAAAATTTTATGGATAAAACTTGCTGTATCTGAAGAACTGAAGCCTCACAGATGCTGATTTTGGTCTCATTGGAAAGAGCATCCAATTTCCTTAAAGAGAGGCCTGGGGCACTTTACTATGGCTGACTGGTCCGGGTTTACCCCTTTATGGGTTAAGTTTTGTGTGTTTCGTGCCTGATATTTCGCTCCATCATAATCACGTTGAGAACTGTTTGAAAGAAGTTATTCAATCAACAACACATGTTATCTGACTTGTAAATTTTAGTCTATAAGTCTATTGGAAATTTATATTTCTATATTCTATCTTCAAATATTTAGCCGTTATCAAAACATTGATTAAGTTTCTCCATTGCAAAAATTTGACTCAAAGAATATTGCTTTCTCATTAATAAATCAATTTCATAAATCACAAGTTAGCAGTGTTTTCATAATAAGAATAAAAACAACCTTTAATTTACTTTGAAGACCTCACGGTCTTAAAAAAATAAAGAATTGCTCTATGAAAAATCTAATCTAAGCAAAGAAAAGTATACTCTTGAAACAAAAACAAAAACAACTGATCCACAGTTCTTAATAAAAGATTTTTAGGCAAAAAGACTTTTCCATTTTTCTAATAACTAAACTGTAACTTAGGCATCTCTTCAATCTGTCACTATTTACGTATCCAATATTTTATTGTCCTCAATCTGTCTACACCATGAAAGTTATATTTATAAAATCAGATAAATACCCAATAAATTTCATTTCCGAGAGGCCATCTCCACCTTTGCATTCCACATTTAGTTTCTCATCATATGAGAAGTAACCATTTTCCACAATGACAATGAAGTTGATGTTTATAACTGTATTTTCCTCATACCTGAAAAAAATGATAAAAAAATAATTAAAGAATTTAGTCATTAGTGAAGTTAATAAATATAAGTTTACAGTTTTATTGCTCTGAAATCAAATATAAATAACTTTACTTTAGTACAAAAGAAAATTACAAAAAAACAAAACAATGTATGATGATCTCACTTATTGTGCACTTAATAGAGTTAAAAATTACTAATTATTTATAGGAGGTATGCCCTTTCCTATTTACCTTTTCATTGTCTTAAAGGGATTCCGAGGTGAAAATATAAGTTGGGTTCGTATGAAAGAAGAGAAAAAATTATGAACATCACTTTTTATTTCATCTCAATCCGACTTTTACAGGCATTAAATTTAGCTAAAGAAGGTGGTGGCAAATATATTGCCGCCCTAAGACTATTTTTTCTCATACGAGGCGGCAGTTTGCTTACACCGACGGCAATTTTTTTTTAATTGTGCAACTTCAAATAACATTGAAATATCTGCTATAAATGGAGCAAAAAAGATATAATATCAACATCTTTTCATTTTCATAAATGTTTTAGTAATGATGAAAAAGAAATATTGACAATGTAAATATTGTTATGCAATTCGTAAGACATAGTATGATTAAACTGCCAGTTTTTTGCTTTCTATTATTTAATATAAAAAAGGGATGTCTTGAAAAAATGTATTTTTGTTTATATGTCTAGTTATATTTTCGATCAAAAACATGTGACACTTTTTAATTTAAAAGAAGTTTTTTTTAATCAGGCTTTTATTTGGAATCAATCACGCTTTTACTGCATGATTTCATCACATCATTACATCATTTTGTGCATATTTTCATCCTTTTCAGTAACACATGTTATTTAAATCCAAAAATATCATGAGAGTGAGAGTTGTTATTATAAGAGTGAGCGTTATTTTACTATAAAGAGCCCTTTACACGCAAGAATATTGGAGAAGAATATTGCTATTTTCGTCACAAAACTATTATTCTTTTAAAATTCTTCTTTGTATCTTTTACATGAATAATAAATTCACCTATTGTTGCAAAATTCTTCTTGAGATGAATAAAATCATATGAGTTTGATTTTATTTGCGATATGAAGAATATTAAACAAAAGAGATTATGTCATAAGCAAAACTAAATGAGTTTTCCATTACGATTTTGAAAAACTACGTCATCAAAATCTTTTTTTCTTTGAATGAATAGTAATTCCCCGAAAATTTCTACCTCAAGAAAAAAAGTGAATAGAGAAATAAAAAAGAAGGAAACAAATACCGAATAAAAACATCTTTCAGATTTTAAAATCTAAAATTTATGAAAGAATAATTTTTGAAATAACTGGATATTTCGACAATTTTATCTTGCCATTCTCAACAGTAATGAATAAATCA
>JANSTP010266827.1:0-10730 GCA_025330745.1 Cladonema radiatum | reverse complement strand
CTTTCTAATTCTAATGCTCATGTACAAGTAGCAAATACAATAGGTATGAACATAGTTGGCTGGGTTGGACTTTCTAAATTTTGAATGAGGGGGAAGCAGGAGTTTTTATGAAAAGAAAGATATAGAAAGATATTGAAAGATTTTTTTTATGAAGAGATCAGGGAAACTTTTGCTGAGGATTTTTAAAAAAATCTAGGAGACAAAAAAATAAATAAATATATCCTTATAATAGTCCTATTGGATTAACCATAATTTTATCCTGCTTGGGTTAGAATCTATTCTGATTCATGGTAGATTTCCACTATGATCAAAAGTGTAAACAATATCACTATTATTCAAAGTGTGAAATTTTCTAAAAACATTAACTCAACAATTTCTTCATATAAAATACTAAAAATGCAAAGGAATTTCACTGGTGCTGGATAGGTATGAAATAGACAAAAATATCGCATTTATAAGAAATTATGTGACTTTGATTTGCTAAACAATTCCCAGTTGGGTAAAAATCTAACCATTCTTTAAAAATGTTTGTAGCAAATATTTTCAAAAACCTCCATCTTGTACAGCCTCAATATTTGGATGATAAAAGAAATTTCTGACGTGGGAAAATGAATAGAAAAATAGCATAACAAAAGGTAAAAACTTCGAGTGAAAATAATATATTGAGACAATAAAACAAATAATAAAAATAGTTCGTTGACGCAATCAGTTTGATCAGCAATCAGCTCTATGCAAGTATAGATAAGAAAAATAAAGCACTAACGAAATAAACTTTACTGCAAAAACGAAGTTAAAATCATTTAAAACAAAATTAAGTTTAACTTCATCCTGTGTAGAGCATATGTTGAAACTTTTTAAAAATTTCATAGAATAAAACATTGATCAATAATCTGTGAGCATATTCACAGAAAAATCGTATTAGTTTAATAAGTTAAATTTATAGTAGTTATACTTGAGTTAGGATTTGGGGGCGGGGTGGTAATGTGACTCAAGTGGGTGATTATAGTTGGAGGCGGTAATGGCTTGATACGACATGACACAGCACAACATAATTGAGAGGACTTACTACACTCACAACAGTAAAACTAGACACTGATTGGAACAACATCAAAACAACAGGGAGAGGTGATGACATGAGTAGAGAAGGCAGACATTTTGATTGAGTGAAAAGGCAGGGTGAAGCAGGCAAGAATTCACAGACAAAAATGTGACAGATGACAATCCAAAGGTGAAGAATGAAATGATAATGAATAAACAACATTTGATGACATTTGATGACAAGACAGATGAATATGAAAGAGGATAATTTCTACGGACAAGGACTGTGACAAATTATTGTTGAGAGGAGGAAATCCTGTTCCATCATTTGTGAACTTGAATAGCGACATTTATTATATGTAAGTGGACATCTTGCTGACTTGAGAAATGAACAGATTGTGTGGTCCAAAATTTTCTTTTTGTATGGAATCAGTTGAAGGAACTCTTCGAAAAAGCAACCCAAGCTATGTTCAGCATACAGTACCATAGTTAGGGTGAAAAGATTGGAAGGAATGATGAAGTAGAAATCTTCAGGAGGACAAGTTCATAAACAATGGCTATTTTTATCATTTTTAATTTGACCTTTTATTTCATGTACTCTAAATTCCTTGGCAATATTCCATGAACGAAAATAGAGTTAGGTAATCGTTGATTAAAAAATATGAACAATCCAAATAATATCCTAATTATTGAATGTGGGCCATAGTTGGAACCCCCTCATTAATAATTTTATCAATTAATGTTCCACTTTGAATAATACTCTTCTATTTGGAGATTATATGTGACATTTTTTTAAATGACCCTTAAAAAATGGCATTAATTAAGACTGTTTCTGTGCTCGCATTCGTATATTCCTAAGCAGGAGCTATGTCAAAATAAAAACACCATGGAATAAATTTAACAATAGGAAAAGGAAAAGTAGAAAAAAAAAATTAGGATAACTCAAATCTCTTCTTTAGTCTGCTCAGAGATAACTGAACTAAATTTCTTTCCACCTTCAAATAACTGGATCTTCTAATTATTTCGAAGAAATTTTTAGGCCTGTAGGGGTTCAAGTTATCCAGAGTTTACGGTAGTATTATTTCTAAAACCAAATTACATTTATTACTCTCCAACCCCTTGTCAATATGTTAGAAAGAAAACTCATAGATAAAAGCAAAATAGATAGATAAACTATATAGATAAGTAAACTCATAGATACAAGTAAATGCAAGTTATTACAATTCAGAATGTTTGTATCTTCATGGCAACTGAGAGCACGATTCGGGTAATCTATTGGGGGGAGGTTGCATCATTTCGTGAGAGGATTTGCAAAAATAGGAGGGGGGATTAAACCACATTACCAACGGTGCTTGAGTCAGACAGTCGACAGGGCTAGCCAGCTAGCCAGCTAGCCCTTGAGAGATAACATCTAAGGTCATTTTTCTAATCATAACGAACTTTCCCAATTGGCCCTACAGTAGCTAGAGATTCTAATTTTTTGATTTGAAGCAATTGGTTCAATGTATAATTTCAACTGACAATAGAAACTAGCCTACAATAATTGCCTACTCTGGTGCTGGTTTGTCTACATATTTATGATTGCTAAACTTCAATCACTGATAAAGTACCCTTCTCACAGGAAAATCTAGAGCATAAATGCTTCTGTTTTCCGGATGGGCGCCCAAAATAAATGAAGCCCAAAATACATCCATTGACATTTTTTTGAAGTGTTTTCAGTTTTAAGAAACGATTTTAAATGTTATTAGTGAGTTTAAGCAAAGATGTGTCACCGATAGGTGGTGGTTAGAAAACAAAAGAATTTAGTAATTAACACTTCATGACTTCAGAGGAAAGCCCATTACTAACGCATTGTCAATAATAAAGTGACAGAAAATAAGATTTCTATCACCACTTATTAGAAGACGTTACAAAATTTTAATGAGAAGTAAAGTGTAAGCTCAAATGCTTAAAAATTGTGAAAGCTTAATGACTTTAATCAAAGCGGTTACTAGATTTACACTGCAGCTTATTTTTATAACCGCCTAATTGCCTAAACCCACTATTGTGATTGTTTTTTTGTTACACCCATAGAAAGTTTGAATAGATATATTGCAATAGGTAAGGAGCACTCGGTAAAAGCATTGTATTGAAAGATATTGCTCTAGTCATGACGCCCAAATTAAAAATTTTTAGAAAAAAACAGAACCTTTATCGAAAGTACAGATTTCCCCCTGCTTCCCTTGACTCTAATTGTATTATTGTGTAACTTTATAGACCTGTGGTAGTCAAAAGGGTTGGTATTGTCACTCGTAGTGCCAGTGTGTAATTATCTTAAAAAGTAATTTTTTGAGGATAAAGTTATTATGTATATAAATAATTTTTTGAGGAATAATAAGTTGCACCATACCATAGAGGCCTTCGGAAGAAATAGATCTTGATGCAAAATTAAAAAAAATTGACAAAAACGTTCGGTCTACTTCATTATAATAACATAAAATGATTTCAAAAAGGAAATATTGAATGAACTAAAGAGACATAACATTTTTTAGCAAAATTAAACAATTAGTATTCCTTTTCTGGAATGAAATAAAAGATAACAGAACATAATCAACTACTTTCAGAATAATATTTGCACAGAAACTTGAGCTGTATATATTTTGCAATATATCTGTCAAAAGGCACTAGGAAATAATAGGGATTTTGTCAAATTATGCCGAAAACAATTTATTTTCTTCTGAAAATTTCCCAGTTACAAAACTAAACATCATCTTCCCGAAATTTCTGACTAACACCCTGGTCAATATCATTAGTTCTACAGAGTATTACAATATTCTGGTTGTGGTGGTAGCCCAAAATTACTGAAAATAGAAGATGATAACCACCAGTTTTTCAATTTTCCAAGTTAATTTATTTTCAGCTAACAAGAGAACAAAATGCATGCTTCTTTTACTACTTTCAAAATCAGATAAAGGGATCAGTGAAATGCTGACAATAACTTTGCTTTTTACATTACTATCATGTCATCTAGCAGGGCTACCAGAAAAAACTAGGAATTAAATTAAATTAAAAGTAATTAAATTAAAACTAATTAAATTAATTAAAAGCAATATTAAAACAGTATGTTAAAAGTAATTAAACCTCCGATATACTTTAGCTTAATATTTTAAGTCAGCTTTCACCTGCATCTGATATAAATAATGGAGAATTAGTAAGGCTTCTAATTTTCTATTGCCGACACAGGTAAACCACCAAAAAAGAAATAACTTTTACCTTCTTTATTAAAAAAGAGGAATAGAGAACTATAATAAACTATCATCAGTCTCTAATTTATTTTTAAATCATCAACATACTGACTGCTTAACAAGTTCACTGCCACACGTATTTTATGAAACCGTCTCAAAACTGCTGGTGACGAGTTAAAACGTCATCACAAATTTTAGTAAAATTGCCGATGACGAGATATCTCGTCACTTGAGAGACTAAGTAAGATTGCTGATATTTCCATTTAGAGTTGTTTTTAAGATTCAAGAGGACTTGATTTTTAAAACAGGAGTGATGAAACTTTTACTTAAACATAATTTGAAGAGTTATTTTTTTCTTGATTGTATACTAACCTGAAGTTAAACAAAAAAGACAAAAAATCTGGCTTGGATCATTCTGGAATCTTAAAAAACAGTTTAACGGCTCTCAAATTCCAAAAAAATTGGAAATCAAACCATTCAAGCTCCATCATAAATCAACTTCTGAAGGTCTCTAGGGATGGTAGCTGAATTCAGGGTTGGCACACAGCAGACGACACACCATGACAAGATAACTCGTCATCGGCAGCAAACGTGTTAAAAACTCTGAAGTGTCTAGATGAACATGGAACCACCTTATTGGGTTAGAATAAAGAATAAAGATGCACAAGCATGTTTGGAAGAATTAAACAGCATACTTAAGTTTTAAACAATTCCATAAATGACTTTTAGTCGTGCATATGTTTTGGTTTTTGGCACTTATTGGTAGACAAGAAAATTATATACTGAGGGAAAAGTATTAAAAACATTAATATATAAATCTCTGACTGAATGAATTTGGTAAACTAAACATATTTTTTGAGGAGTAGATTCAAATTTTTACATATTTTCATTAAATTAATTTTTACATAACCATTTCAAACACCCAAGAGTGATAAACAGTGATCAAAATAGAAGGAACAATCAAATTTTATGAAGACAAATGTCCACAGCATTTGAATGAATGTTTAATGATGAAAAGTCTATTTCTTAGTTTATAGGAACTAGGCTGCCACTTAACCTTAGTATCTTTTTGACTCCACAAATGACCACATCAGCATCATCCACGTTTGTCACATGAGCCTGTTGGAATGCAATATGTGGAATACAATATAAGGGGTCTATAGAGAGTTATTCACTGGACTTTAGAATAAGCAGCAAATCTTCCAGGACAGATCGATCAACTCAACAGCCCATTAACACTTAGTTACCTCATTTGATGATACAATTTGTTTATAATTAATAACCCAATAGCCAATTAACTATTTTTATCCTCTTGAAAAAATTTCGGAAAAAGATGCGTTTTTTAGGTCATCTTTTGCCCTTTAATTTGAAATCAGACGCTGCCCTACTTAATTTCTACAAAAGGGCTTGACATATGAAACTGTATTATGTAAAATAAATTTCGTCATAATTTAAAACTACTGTACCCTATCATAAACTTTTTTATTGTGTTTGGATAGTAGCATCATTGGACAAAAATAAAAGTAATATTTTAATATTTATATGGTTAATATTTTATGCTTAGCTCATGGCAAGATTTCCAATCACCTAAACCATTTTTTTGTCTGCACAAATTTTCTTGTCGCATGATTATGAGGAGCCGTCGAGAAACTAAATTCGTCACGCTTAACGACATTTTGGCCGCTAAGAAGGTGGGTGGGTGTTTTATGTTGCCGTCAATAGCGTGGCAAAAAGTTACGTAAGGCGTAAAAACGCAATATTCAGATTTTGAAAGAAAGTCTTTATTGTATATAGTAATAAAACTCAGCATGAGTTTTATTATTCTTCTGTTTTCTGTTATTCTTCTGCTATTCATTCTTCTCTCAAGAATGTGTTTTGAGTTCAAAATATGATTTTTATTGTTTTAGTGTGGCTTGAAAGACAGCCGTTAATGGCGTTACAATATCTGCATTAATGTAGAAATGGCACCAAGGCCGCTAAGAAACAATGGGTGGGTGGTTTTATCCGTAACGGCCAAAATGCCATTAAGCGTGATGAAGATACCAGGCGTGATTAATCGAAAAATTCGATTATCGAATCAATCGAATGTTGATCAATTAATTGAATTAAATCATCAAACTAATCGAATGTTAATTCAGTAGTCAAAAAATTGTGATTCGATTAATTCAATTAGCATTTGATTGATTTGATTGATTCGATAGCATTCGATTACTTTGATTAGGATTCGATTACTTCGATTTTAGAAACTCATTTTCTACATCAATAACTTTCATTAAACACCTCCGTTGTCTATCTTCTCCACACCACAAGAAAAGAAGCATTGGGAACGAGGTTGGTCGTAATATATTTCAATTTTCCTAGTTTCTCTTGAAAAATCTTTCTCGTAATCGAGTTTTGGTAGGTGCCCCGATGGGCTGCGCCATCCAATAAGAATAATCATGTCAATTAAATATTGAACAAATTATATAGTTGAGTAACTAGGATCTCCCTACGACTCTTATTCAAGACACGAAACCAATGAAATGAGGTGGTTGAAAAAAGTAGAAATAATTGAATACCAATCGAAATAACCGAACATTAATCGAACTAATTGAACAGTAATTGAATCAATCAAACTAATCAATGTAACAGAAAATTGTGATATTCGATTACCATTCAATTGATTCAATTACTTTGATTTAATTCAATTTGATTACTTCGGTAAGTGTTCGATATTTCAATTAGCAATCAAAATTCCATTTCACTCGAATAATCACGCCTGGATAAGCTATGCTATGAAATGGATAAGCTATACAAAGACTTAAACTGATGAAATTTGCAGATATAATCTTTACTCAAAATTGCATTTTTATGAACAGAGAGAACAAGGAGCTACCCCAATTTCTCAATTTCTCAATTTCTCGATACCTCAATTTCTCGGAAACTACTTATGATTTAGTGATGAAACTTCATACAGTAATAATAGACAAACTTATTCTGAACACTTTGGTACCAAATTGAATGTATGATGTCACCATTATTTGATGATATCATCGATTTTACACCGACGGGTGGTCAAAAATTGGTCAGTTGAAGGTCAAACTTTGACTATCAATAAAAACTGAACCAAAAGAGCTTTTTTAATGCTTTTTTCCTTATCTTGCTACTAACATAAAGCACTTTGATACCATTAGGAGGTATATGGAGTTTGGGCCCAAAATTTGGATTTTGGTCCAAAATGACCCCAAAAAATGATGCATCAGACCCGTATTTGGGCGTTGCCTTGGCAGCAATGGACGTGGTCACCCAAAGTTAAAATGATGCATGGAAATGTCACACATTAACAATGTCTTAATAATGTATGATTGTTTGCCCCTTATATGTGATGTGTGCTGTCAATGTTTATATTTACTTTATTCTTATGTATTAAGTCTTTATTATGCCTCTCCATTTGTAAATTGGCGCTAGCGCATTACAATGCGCTCACTCTGAGATTAGAAAATAAATTTTGGGAGCGTTTTTTTAAGTGAACTTTAGAAAAATTTATTGGTACACAAAAGTGGCAAAAGTAATTGAAAAATTTCTTACAACATCAAGGGATTTCTTTTATGTTTTTAATTACAGTATTTAAATTAGATTCATAATTTTGAAAATACAAATTGTTTAAAAATTATTGCGAATCACTTTTGTGGTAGACTTACAAAATCAAGAATCAAAAATATAATCACTAGATATTTTTTATTTTATAGAATGCTATTTTATTTGTGCTTGTTAAAAGTGAGGGCCGAGATGATGGGCCGAGGACCGAGAAAAACAAATACCGGTTCTTTCCTTTTATAAAAGCTTTTAATAAATATTTTCTCAAATGTTATTCTGAAAATGAGTTTTAGTATGTCAAATACATTTTATTGATATGAAGTCTAGACATGTCTAAAAATAGAGATGAATAACATGAAAAGATTATATTTCTTTTTTCAAATAAAAAAATCCTTGCGTTTAAAAAACAATTATCTTTCTCTTTGAATCTAAAAACGTAGTAAAGCAAAAAAGTAAAGCAAAGAAAAGATATATTCAATGTTAAATCATTTTAAACTGTTAAAAATTTAAAGGATGAATAATGAGAATACTTCGTAAATGAAATATACTGACAAACAAACTTTGTAGAAGCTTCGAAACTTCCCGTAAATACCTCTATATTCAAGAAAAATGAAATATATTGAGAAACAAACTTTGTAGAAGCTTTGAAACTTCCCGTAAATACTTCTATATTCAAGAAAAATGAAATATATTGAGAAACAAACTTTGTAGAAGCATTGAAGCTTCCCGCAAATTTTTTTAAATTCATAGAAAATGTATTATAATGAAAGGCAGGTTTCGTTGAAGTTTTGAAATGTGCTGTAAATTAATTTACATTTCTTCAAAATGAAGTATAACCACAAACTAACATCTTGAAAGCCTTGAAATGTCCTGTAAATTATTTTATACCTACAAACAATGATCTATAACAAGAAAAGATATTCGCATAAGCTTTTATTAATTCTTCTACATTCACGTAAGATGAAAATCAATGGTAGGAAAACTTTACAAGGTTTAAAACATTCTGTAAAAGTTTCTGACTTTATGAAGAATGGAAAAGAATGAGAAGGTAACTTCATAGGAACTTTGTGTAAATATGCGTTCAAACTTTTGAAGGTTGCCATAGTGATTTGCACATCTGAGAAATAAAATGAATTTATTACAGTGGTTTATTTGTTTTTTTAAAAATATGAAAAGGAATTTTCAAATCCAGTGATGAAATAATTTTAAAGAATTTTCATTCATTCAAAAGTAATAACACTGACGTAAATATTGATATAATTTTTTTATCACCTATTCAGGCAATAGTTTTCAAAGAAGATGAGAATTATGTAATGACTTTTAAGTTATATGATAACTTGTATGAATAACTTGGAAACAATGCACAATTCTTCAAATATTTTATAGCTCACAAGATTGAAATGAACTGTACAATTTGATCTCCATAAAGTGATGAAAAAAATTGAAAGACATTTTAAAATTAGTTTTATTTATTTTCGATATATGCGCTCAAAAAAAACTTTGCAAGCGCATTAAGTATGCGCTGACAATCCAAACATTTTCTCTTAGTGAGTGTGCCAGCGTGCGTGAGTGCAAAAGCGCTCCCGAAATGGAGAGGCCTGCTTTATATATTTTATTTTTATCTTTATTTTTTCCCCTACGCCACAAAACAATCTTGTAATCGAGAAATCCTAACTGACTTCTTTGGAAGCTCAGCTCATATTTCTACAACTTCATCGGAAAGAATTTTGCCTTTGTCTAGGCTTTTGTTTAGTTCAATGCTCGCTTCCTTTCGTATTTTTCAATATTCTCCCTCCCTCCCTGCTACCAATAGCCCTTGATTTATTTTATTTTTGCCATTTCTTTCTAAGTTCCCCTTTTCTAACCCTTTGTAAGTTTCCTTTACAAACCTTCTTTATAATATTTTATTTTTGGTGTACATAGCTTTATCATAGTTTATTACCGTATTTATTTTTTTTGAGTTAGGTATATTGGCCCATTTTTTGAGGGTTGACCCTACTTGGGCATTCTTCACCTTGTCAGCCCTTTTAATTTAAAGAAAAGAGGAACGGCAAAATTTTGCCGATCTCAAGAAGGATCAGGTCGGCAGGTTAGCATTTTTTTCCGTTTGCCTAAAGTTTATTTCAAAAGAGGGTTTGACAAAAGAAGATTCGTTACTGGATCTTATAAACCCGTTAAGTTATAAAATTATGATTACATTATGATTATATTACAATTATATTATGATTATCTTACGACTATTACTTATTATATTATAATAAACTTACATTACATTATTAAGTTACTACTTATATTGCATTAAACTGGGTCAGCAATATTTTGTTGCCTTCGGCGATTTCAAGGCTTCTCAAATTTGATTCATACATTTCAAAATGTAATAAAGCACTTAAGGGGCGACATCCATATTCATGTTGCCACGCAAAACGTCATATGGGCGTTTTGACTGGGTGGGTGGGTTGAAAAAAGAATTTTTGACGTTTTGTTGTGGCAACCCATATTTTCATAATAGAAACATCAATGATAGTTAGAAGTGTTCTTATATTCATACCAATTTGTTCTCAAAACTTAATCCCAACTATTCTCAAAGTACTCTGCTTCGCCTCTAATAAAACCGTATTATAACCCTTACAACCTGTATTGTTGCAATTGCGATATTTAAGCAGACCACAAGTTACGTTACAATGTCTAGAAGCATGGCGCACTGCTAGCGTACCTACTTGACTAAAATCCAGCGCGGTCAGGCCACCATCTAGCGAATTCAAGTACGCCTTTACGCCACGTCTAATAGTCAACTCTATGAGTCAAACTCAATTATGGGGAGCGAGAGCTTTGTCAAAAATACACCTTGACGTTTTCAGTGGTGGGTGGGTGGGTTTTGTCAAAAACGCCCAT
>JANSTP010266816.1:0-10731 GCA_025330745.1 Cladonema radiatum | reverse complement strand
TGTTCCTAGGAAATAAAGCTGTTCTCAAAAGAATTACATCATATCCTGTGGGATACATAAAGCCTAGCTGCCTAGTAGCCTAGAACAGCTTTTTTTAATTTAGGCGTCGTTGACTGCCCTTGAATACTGAAAGTGTGGTTAATAATATCAAAGAACATTGTACCCCAAAAGCTCAAAATGTGAATGACAGCCTGTTATGAAATCGTCATGAACCAGTAAGAACACTTGCTCTTTAAGGATTGCTGATAGTGGGTTAAAATTTTGAATTTAAAGAATCTGTTTGGTTAATCTTTACTCCAAAACTGAGCTGAATTAGCATTTTTTCCTGAGTTGAAGCCATCCATATGAGGGAAACCTTCCCTGAGAGTTGAAGCTCTTTTCTTCACTGTAAAAGTCGGTGCTCGATGTAAGTTTACGATAGGAATTTTCGCAAAGTTTACAATAGTAATTTGGTCACCTGTACCTGCACCTCTTTAACTATACTTTTTTGCTATAAAGTTTGCTGTATATTGTCTTTCATGGTTTGACATTCGAGTCACAAAATAAGAGAAAAGAAAGAAAAAAGCCTTGAAGAAACTTTTTAGTGTTTGCGTGAGAAAATAGAAACATAGAAAGTGTTTTCCTAAAAATACTCCGTCGTGATTGACCACTTTTCATCATTGTTTTTAAATGCATATTCAGTCTGAAAGGTCCTTACAATTGTTTTCGAAAGTCAGCTCCTTTTAAAATCGTATTTTTTCTCTAACATAGAATTGTAAACTTACATAACATATGGAGCTGTTTTTTGACAAATGAATAAATGAATAAATAAATAAATGAAAGTACACAATTAACATCACAATATAACCGGGTTAACAGAGTGCTACACTAACAACTTGAGAACATCAAAATAAAACTAGTCAAAAATTAACTTGTGGACATTTTTGGACTTTGTCATCTTGACATAAACCTCCGTTTGTAACTTTTTTCGAATACCTTTGATGTTTTCAAATTGTAAAGACGCGATATGTAAAGTCACTATCTAATATTTACTCTTCGCCACTCTACTCAAGCTTCACTAACTTGCTAAAATTTAATACTGCGTAAAATTCTGCAACTAAAATATTTGCGAAATATAAACCTCATATATCATTTAAATTGGCGTTTATGCAATTTTTTTGTGTAACACAGCTATTCTAAAAAAATTAAATGTTATTGGATTTTAATTAATGGGCATGTACAAAAGAGGAAGTAGACAGCTTCTGTTCAAAACTTGCGTGAATCGATGCACAACGCTAATGACGTTGGGGTGAGAACCTCGATTGATCTTCTCAATCAGAAAAACAAGGTAACTATAAATCTAAAACGCTCCTTTTCCTCTATTTCATGTAATTACAATAGCTATTGATATAGCCAGAGTGAATAGTTGAATCACAGTGATTCAACAATTCTTTTTTGAAGAAAAAAAAATTTTTCAATTAAAATTTTTATACTCACAATAATAAGACTAACGCACGCACTGAACACTCCTCCTTTCTTGAAAGCCCTTGTGTAATAGTTCTACTTATTCGGAATGATTGTTTATAAAAAAGAAAGATTTGCTACTCCTGACCACAGATTGCTGCTGAAATCTTTTGAAAATAAAAGCGAGAGAGAAAACGCTACTCATGCCTAACGGAATCGAGAATACCAAACTGATCCCCACTAATAGCACTGCAAGTGCAACACCAGGGGGATCTTTTTCGACCGTCCGTCCAAAGCCTTAAAACTTGGCTGTATTATACGAAGTCACAAAAAAGATCCAATACACTAGCCACTTATTTTAAAAGAACAAAAGCAGTTGAATGATAAAATTTCCTTTGTGAAAGTAGAAAACACTTTGTGGAAAGTCAAGCAAAGAGCTATAATCATCTTTTGTTGAATAAAATTTTGCTTAGTTTTCATTTGTCCCAGCATTAAATTGATTCCTTACGTAATTGAAAGGATGAATATTCATGCTTAAATCAACACTAAAACACTCAAAAAAGGGTACGTTTTAGCCATTGCTAGAAGGTGTAGTTTTCAAAACTTTTCTTTCTCGTCGGTGACAACCATGGTGGCACCTCCTTTTATAGTACATTATATATGGCCCTTCCACTTTCAAATCCTTGGCACGGGACCTGTAATTAATTCAAATCTTGAAAACCCAAAATGACATTGGTAATAATAATGATTTTTTAATTTTTTTAATAATAACAAGCTTTTACATAGATTTTCCAAGAAAACTAAACGGTTTGGTTATGGCCTCTTCGGTCTTGTTGTCTTGTGTGTCAATTTTCTGAGAGAGCAATTGGCTTAGTGTATCGGCGGATATCAATGACAGGGTAATCATCATCATCATCAACATCATCATCAATCATCATCAACACTTATTAATAGCGTAACAATTTCGCACTTATTAATCGTAATTTTTAAGAGCGCATGAGGTCCTTGCTTTCACTTACTAAACATAATTTATAATATTTTCTCGGTTTATTTTGTTTGAACGCACAAACAGAACCGTATGGACAAACCTTCTAAGGAAAAAAAAAAAATTTTTGCTGACCAAAAATCAAGATCTTCTTGTAGATTAAAGATCTTTTTATAACGCTTTCAGTAGTCAAATTACAAATATGGATTTCTTTTGATCATTAATTGTTTTAAAGTAATTCAACTTTTAATTACTAAAGTATGTTTTCAAGGGCAAAGCAAATAGGTTTTTCAAAGGGAATATTTCAAACAAGTTTTAAAAACAAACCTATGTAATAGTTAAAATTCTGGAGATAGGTATTAACAAAAAAAAATATCTTTTGATATTCTTGTTTGGAATATAAAAAAAGTATATTCCTACTGATTTTATGATGGCCACAGAATTTTTTTTCATATTTCAGCGATATGTTGTTTCGATAACAACGCTTTGTATCTCTTATCGCGATTCAAATGCTTACATTGACATGACATTCGATTTCTGAAAAGGATTTTTGAATAGTTCTCGAAAATAAGCTTTTGAAATTGAAAGTTACATATATATTCTCTCTATGTTGTTTTCCGTAAAAAAAGTGGTGAATACAGTGGAGCCTCTACTAACAGCTACCTCCTCACAAAATTTGGCAAAATTATGGTCAAACTCTTGTGACAAACCTCCTAACAACTTTAAAAATCACAACCAGAAAACCCCTACTTTTCAACAATTAATAGGACTTGCCACACTTTTATTTCAAATTCTTTTAAAGATTTCAGATTTGAATTTTTCAGTATGTCCGTGGAAACAACTTACCATGATATAAATTCCAGCTAACCATACCCAGTACACATGTGGCCCATAAAATGGTTTTTAGATTTTTGCTCAATCTTTTGCTCCTGTTACCATGGCAAAAGTCCATAGCGTCATAAATATGGTAATTTTAACAGTTTTAAGTGCGAAAACGAAGATTTAAATAATAGATACATAGTGCTTTTTAGTAAGGAATGCTCGGAATGCGCTAGCTGGCCTATACAACTCTCAGGGACCGTGGAACGTTTTTTGAATGGGGAGGGCTAAAGTTTAGAGTCTAAGGAGGCCCCACCATGGTCAAGAAAATTGTTAACCCACCGACGAACTAGAAAATTTTTGAAAATTAAGGCCTCTAAATTGGCTAAAATCAGCCTGTTTGTAATTAATTTGCTCCAATTGACCTTTCCTTTATTCTATATTTTTACCTTATAGGTTAAAACTTATAGTTAAAACAAAACTTATAGATTAATAAGTTTTACCAAATGAACTTTTTATTGCAACAAATTTTACACATTTTATAAAGAAAGGTAGTATTAATTTGTTTGTTGAAAGCCTAGAACAAAATAAATGTGTCTGTGTGATTAGTAGAGTAAATGTGTCATCTATACAAAACTATTCCAATGGCAATGTCTACAGCCCCCCCCCCCCAGCTTCCCGGCTCCGCGGTCCATGACTCTTCAGTGTTGTAGGACGTAATTTTTCTTTGAGGTTTATTATTAGCTATTGTTACCATCGCAACAATCTAGGACGTTAAAAGTGCAGCAACGTTTATAAAAAAATGTGATTGCAAGACATATACGTTGCCTTTGCTGACCTAAGAGTAGTTCGAGCAACCAATTTGAGACCTCCAAGTTTTAAGCGGAAAGATACAGTCAGCAAATTGACGATTTAGAAACAAATTGCAGACTGACAATTTTTTAGTTATTTGGAAAAAAATTTGAAAGCAAAAATAATTTTAAGAAGAAGATAAAATAATTTTTCTTTTAAAGAACGAAGAAAACTCATATAAATAGTTTTTTCCTTTTTTTCAACAAAAAATAATTTTTTTTTATTTGGTGGCCCCAAATTGGTTGCTGGACTATAAGTAACTTAGTAAAAACAATCTAAACCATGTGTTAGAGATTTTAGAGCCTTGATTGGTGAGGGGATCGTGCAGCGATCTGGGACTACGCTAGCAGGCCAATAAGACGCTTCAGTGTCGTGCAACCCTGCATGCAGCTAGTCAGCACTATTAATAGCGTAGCAGTTTCGTACTTAATAACATCAATTTATCAAAAGCAATGCTAATATTGCGGCCAATCTCAAAATAATTTATATCTTAAATCTTATCAGGAGAAACAACTTATCAAAAACATGCGTGCTTTAATTACGCTTTGGTTAATTCAATTAATCATCAAAAAACTAATTATCTTTTAACGACTTTTTTCATAAAAGTAATTATTTAACTCCCAAAATAGTTTCACGACTATTCCTTTTTATTTGTAAAGAACGTTTGACAATATATAATTCAGGAAGTTATGTCTCATCATAGAATTGCCTCATAATTTTGAGAATATTTTCACAATCTTGAAATGTTGAGACGTCCATGTAAAAGATAATTCATTCCATTACTGTGTATTGAAAACTTTTGAGATAATTATGAATAAAACAAAATTAACATTTGCTTATAAGAGCGTATACAGTGGTGAAACCTATGACAATCACTCAAGGGACCGGCCACTCTTGGCCTTTTTATGCTATAGCAACAACTTATGATGCCATGACAAGTCTTTTTTAATTGGACAAACCCTCCCAAGAGAAACTTTCGCTACCAAAAAATTTGTGAAATTTTTTGACAAACTTTTGCAAAAATAAAATACAAAAGCATTTGCGAGATAAACTTTCGCGAGTGGCAAATTATTAGTTGGAATTAATGAAACTGAGAATGATGAGGAGAAAAAGAAATTATTAGATAAATTTTCACGAATTGAAAAATAATCAGTAATGAGCGAGATATTTGCTATTTTTATGACGATGAATACTCAGGGGGTATTTTGTTATTGCAGTTCCAAAATAAAGTCTTTCAAATTTCAAATTTCAAAGCTACAAATTTCCACTACTCAACTACTTGTTCGCAAATTTAAAATTTATAGGCTGTGGTACTTAAGTTTATAATATAATTTCACTTATAGTTTTGACATACTTTTTGTTCATAATTTACCCCCGTGAAAATAAGGCTTTATTCATATGAGGATTCCCCGTGAAGGAAACATTCGAAATTGTTTTGGAACGTGTGTTTTTGTTTTTAAAAATATACTTTGAAAAATTATTTGTATAAAAATTTTATAGAGTTTTATAGAATTTTTATAGAATTTTATAACAATAATACTGTAAAAAATTAATATGATAATGAAGAAATTGACAACGTAAGTGATTTGTTATACTCTGTAGAATCAAATTTTTCAGGTCAGCCCACTAAGGTGATAGAAAAGAATACAATTTTTATGTACAAGTAAATGAGTCAAGTTTTTGAGGTTCCTGAGTTTCCTGTTATGAATTTCCTTAACACTTTTTCGGGTGGGCTTTTATGGGTGCTGTAAAAGGGTGTGGACAGGTAACATTACCCCCTGCCTAAAACCTGAAATACTCAACGAAAATGGATGAAAATTGGTACGATGGTAAAACAACATATGAACTTTAAAAAAATACTTAAGTTGACGTCACCACCTTCTCCAAAGAGTGATGACATCATCACAAATCACTGTAATTGAAAATTTCGGGCATGCCCGATGGCTAAAAATGAAAAATTGATAACGTCATCGAAAATTGTCCAAAATTGTTCCTTGATACTTAGTGACGAAACAGCCAATTAGGCCAAAAAACCAATATTCAAAGCAAGAATTTGGAGAAATTTTGGATTTTCCTGTATTTTTGGTCAAGAAACAGCAAAATTTTTTCATACCATGGTTTGGAAACATGGGCACTGCTTTGGTTCTTTGAGGGGAATGGACCTGAAACTTGGCCAAAATGTTCACAACTAAAAACCACTGAAAGTCAAAAAGATGCAAGGCCTACGGCCTTGCTGTTTTTTCGCTATAAAAAAATGAAAGGTGATTTTACCCCCCCTCCTCCACCCGAAATAGCGTTAAACAAAGCGATATTTCTCTCAATAGCTACATAGAACACAGGAAATACCAATGGTTAGCAAAGATAAAGAAAGATAGATAGCAAGATAAATTAAAGATAGCAAGTTTCAGATTATATGGAAAATAAGATGAGTTAAAGGAGATCATAGAGAATGTCACTAGCATTAAGCCTTAAAGCGCTAATGTCAAGCAAACCACATATGAGTTTACCGCTAGCTGAATATATTTTCTAAGAGTATAACTACATTAACGTTACGTTCTATTATCTTCTTGAGCTCGCTTGAGCTCTTTAATATGCTAAGAAAATTTGACACAGTATTTGAAAATGAAAATGAAAAATTGTCATTTCGAATTTATACTTCATATATAGAGATACTAAATTTCCGAAACACTTACCAAGATTTTGGACTCAATTCTGATACCCTGTTGCTAGAGTGGCTATGATTACACATTTAAAGGCGAGACTTTTAAGACTTTCTTGAAGGTGGGGTATTAAAGGAGGAAGTTAGTTAGTTTAGAGCACAATTTTTGATGCAGCAGATATTAAAATTATAAATAAATTATATATAAATTTTACCGCATAGAAGAGTAAGCAGACTTATCATCCCTAAGTTATTAAATTACCATTTATCAGCAAATTGATATATTTGAAGTTGCTTCATAAACCAAACCAATATAAAACTCCCAGGGGACAAGGGGTGTAGAAAAAAGCGGGAAGGGGGCTCCTAGAAAAAATCTTACTGTGGGAGGGGCATTTTGTGAAAGAGATAAACATTTTTAAGTGTGGTGGTAACACTATCTGCAAATAACTTGATAATATTTCTTTAACAAAGTTTGAATAGATATACAAATATCTGAAGAATTATTATTACGTTATGTTATTCTTGATTTTTTTTAATTATTAGCTTCGTGTCTCATCAGGTTGATAGAGTAAGAGTAGTTCGTAAACAGTCTATATGCAACATTTTATGCGCGTGCTTGGTGCGAACAAGATACCAACATTTTGATTATTTGATAATGAATATTTACCGTATTTCCAAACATTTCTTGATGTTGTTTCGATTTCGAAACCAGTAAACACTTTCCTCCAAATACGGTTGTTTTCCTTCTCCCTGGACATTTAATTGATAGGATTGAGCGGTACGCCTTTTTTGTTATGCGTGGATTTATAAGTTTATTTCCTGGTTTCCTGTGAGATATATTTCGATTTTCGATTTTCCCATTCTTCAACTGTAAGCCATTTTTTTAATTATGGCTTACATTTTATGACATCATTTGTAGGGAGAAATTTTGGCAACGCCATAACACATTTTATATAAGCAACTAGGCTCGAGAGTCGACGATGAAATGTGTACAACATGTATATAGCAGATACTATTCACCCTGATAAAGTACAAGATAGCAAATTAATGAAGCTCTAACTATTTTTATGAATTTCATACCTTGATCATTTGTAAATGCGTAGAACTGCAAGAAGCACGTACTACTCTTCAATTCCTATGAAAAAGAGATGTCTTGATTGTATTCCTAGGCTTTTAAAGTAGCAATAACTGTCATTTCTATAAAATCCTGTTGAAATGCCTTTTACAAGCTATAAATAGCTGATATTTCTAGAAAAATTTTTTTCGTATAGGAAAATAATTGCACTGGGAAAAGTGTGTTACAAACTTGTAGAAAGCAATGTTTTTCACAAATGAATTTTATCTTACAAAACGCTAACTGCAATTAAAACTAGAGCTGCTTTGCAGGCCAACTCTCACGAAAGATTTCCTGAAAGCTTTAAAATCTAAAGAAAGACATTTCATTCTTTATTGAGCTCGCGTTATTGAACATATAGTAAAACTGACAAGCTACACAGGACTTCTTTTTATTAAGCTTATAAGTTGTGAGCGAATAGTATCGGAACAGAGAAAAGTTTTTTAATAAATTTGTCGGAATACCGACGGGGCGAAACAAAGAGATGTCTGACCACTCAATGTTGTATTGAGTGGGTCGTGGTCGGACTAACGAGTGAACACGAGACTAATCTCTTCCGTATTCCTACGAGTGTACATGTATTGCAGAACTCATTTAAAAACGTACCAATTTATATTGAAATTCGAAGAACTGTTTGGGTTAGTAAACAGATAAATAAGTTGGATCCAATGATAGATTTACGCGTACTTTGAATATTAGAACTGACATAGTGAAACCGTCTATTGGGTTTTATACAGTCCCACTGGAAACGAGGCAACAGTGAAGACCTATTTACGCATTCATTTCTCAGAGTGGCAAAATTCGCTTTTCTTATAAAGTATGGACTAATATGTCCTAATCTATTTTGGACGGAGAGAGAAAAAAAAAGAGAATCTATTTTGTACAATAATAGGTCATGGTACAATTTAAGCTTATAGGTCAAAGGCTAAACGAAAATTCCAAGTTTTTAGTTAGGCAAGAAATGTTGTGCCTATTCTAAGACGGCGCGGTTAAACTGTAAAAAAATTGTACATTAGGCTATTTTTAAAGAAATCTATAACTGCGTTTTTCCGATCTCAGAATGTACTATAGAAATTCTATAAAAAAGTCTATGAGAAACCAAGCACCAGAGCTAGTCCCAAAAAATTCCTAAATAGTTACAAAACTTGACATTTTTCTAATTGCAGTAGGTTCTTAATTTTTGGGGTGTCTTTTTCTAAGTTTTTTTGTATATACGACCTGTGTCCCTTTTAATTTCCCTCAGCTGAAGATTTTCTTTGGAGTAGCAGAGAGATAATATTTTTGCATTGTATTTTTTTGCTGTTTCAGCTTAGTAGATTAGTGCAAATTTGAATTTAATCAAGTTTGATTGAAGCCTTTGTAATACAAGCTAATTTTTACTTATGAGAAATTTACTGTACGGAAAAAAAATTTTGAAAGAAAAAGAATTCAAAGAAAATCTTACGATGCCTTTGACAATACTAGGGCTAATGGAAAAAATGCATTCTTTAATTTTTTTTTTTTTTTTACCTAATACGTTATTATCAAATAAACTATTTGAATTGTAAAAATATTACATAATATTGTGTAAATTATATATCTTGAATTATTGTGCGTAAAATATCATGTCCCAGTATGTAATTTCGTATGAACGATATCGTACATGCATGTTATTGTGCTGCAAGAAAAACTTCAAACCTCTTTGATAAAACACCAATAATATTACCGATGAATACTGACGGAATTTTGAGTGTTAAACATAAGTTTGAATGCTAGGATTTCATTGACGGAAATTTTATAACCAAACATAAGTTTGAATGGTTTTAATGGTGGAACTTCGAACTACACAAACGTTCGAATGCTTTCAATAACTGAACTTTGATAAGTAAACATAAAGTTTGAATCAATTCAAGTCTACACTTTGTTTGATGTCTTTTTTACGTTTGTCAATTGTACGGTAAAATAGCAACAGCCGAGCATATATTAGTAGTGTACATAAAAAGTATATATTCCATCGATGAACAGATATAAAAACTTAGTTTTTTACTTGCATTTCTGATGTACATTTTAAGTGAATTACACAAACATAATTTCTTTACCACTATTTTATCAACTACAAACGAGATGTGTGGTTATTGTGGAGTTGTGACGTACATAATACGTCATGATGTACCTTATGTCATTTGTATAAGTCACCAACTTTGTCGATCCTAAAATATAAATTTAATGATAAGAAAATTAAATAAAAAAAAAGAAATCTCTTTCCGTTGTTAAAACATGGAAAGTTATACTTTTATTAATACACCTAATAATGAAGAAGTTGCCAAAATGTTTCTATATATTGTCAGAAAATGAAGATCTTATGAAAATTGTATCGAATAACTCTTGCAGATGATGAGCAACAAAATTTTTCCATTTTTAAATAAATGAATCTTAACTTTTCTAGCATCCTCCCAATTAACTTCAAGCCCCCCCCCCCCATTTTTCTTACAGTGTGGTCCTGCGGAGATTTTGATTAAGATAAAAAAAAGAATCCATGGAAGACTGAGTCCTTTTGAAAGGCCTTTTTACGAGTAAAAGTAATGAAAATAACGGAAACCATTTTCAAATTATTGATCAAATGATTTTTATTGATTTTTTTCAGCCAAGTTAACCAAGGCTGATTTTAACACCCCCCTCCAGCAATAAGGGATCCCCCCAATAAGGTTATTTTTCAGAAAGCTATCTCCTCGCTTTAGAAATTAAGGTTCATACTATGTTCATATGTAAGATAAAGAAAAAAGGGATCAAATAAATAAAAAAACTAATTGCTCTGAGTTACAAATTTCTGAAGAGTATTAAAAGTTTTCTGATGGGTTTAATTCTGAGACATTGACAAAT
>JANSTP010266815.1:0-20134 GCA_025330745.1 Cladonema radiatum | reverse complement strand
CCAGACGATGGAGTATGCAAGCATATCATATCTAAACTTTGCCTTACCTGAAGAATTTTTTATCTAAAGATTTATTTGGGTTATATTTGGGCTATACAGTCATTTAACATTGTTTAGGTTCACAAACACACTCAACTACAACACAGTAAAAGATCTATACGAAAAACGGAGTTAATCTGCTATATTTTATCAAATTCTGAAAAATGTAAACAAAAACAGTCGAAAAACTGAAAATAGAATCATCCGTCGCATTTTGACAAAATTTTTAAGAAGCGAATGCAGTAGAGAAAGAAGGCTTTAAAAAAGTTTTAACAAAGTGAAAACTCCTTTGTTGACGAAATTGAGCTGTTCGAGAAAAGATGTTCATGAAATCATCTAACTCAAGATTTCCGAGTTATTCTACGGAATATACAGGTAGTGTTAAATTGTTTTATAATTAACAATTTGCCAACTTACCTATGTTAAATGAAGCTGAGCATGAACCTTGATGAAAACACTTTGCTCAGAAGAAGAAATTGTTTTAAATGACACTAATTTTTTCTTATGGGCTTTCTCTGTTGTGATCGGTCACAATTAAGACTGGTCGCAAATTGACATAGGCACTATAGACGGGTAACAAACTGAATAAAAACATTGTGATGATGCGCATGCGCAAGCTCGTTCGGAAAAAAATTAGCAGGCAAAAAAATGCAGACTCCAAGTGGAGAAGCTGCTGAAAATTTATTTTTTAAAAAATCTGGCTGTCTGGGGTAAATTCAAGTATTTTTCACAAATAAATTTTAAAAAGAATATGTTTCATTGGGCTATGCCATTTTAACTCCTTACCCCCCTATTGACGTAAAATTCCAGGGGGGATATTTTGAAGAATTTCCAAGGGGTAAGAAAAGTGATTCCAGTTCCAGACCCTTTACCTAAATTTTCATCGTTCTTCCAGGCTAATTAGTCAAAAATATTTGATAAACTTGTGGCTTGTGAAATTTTCCTGGGGTAGATTGAAAAAATAAAGCAACTTCCTGAAAAAATTTCCAGAATTGTTCGCCAATAGGGGATACGGATATTAAATGGAATACCTCAATTGCTTGGAAAGTAATTTCTTGCCTAAGTTTTACTAGAGATTTTTTACAATTTGCCATTGACAGTCCGCAACTTTTTACCTACTTTAAAAAAGATTGTAATTGACAAAATGTAAACATTGAGTTTTTTGGGTAACCCATCAATCTATAGACCCCTTGCCTTTGTTTACTTTTTCCGTAGATTACATCATTATCACGTGACAAAATCGATGATTTTAGCAGGCAAAAAGATGCTAAAGTTGAGTGACAGCCTACCCAAAGACTCATCCAAGTATCTTCCTTCTAAATTAGTGATTGTTTACCCCTCCTGCATTTGTGTTAGCTGCGTTTGCTGGCTTCTTGCCTGTTCAAATAATTTCAGAGGTCTGGGACGAGTCTGTCAATCACACAGAAAATGTAAACAAAGCAAGGGGTCTATACAATGTTGTAAGATATTATAACATACATGGTATATACTTATCTTTGTGGGCTATTCCATTTGAATAGGTATATAATAAAAGAGGTATATACTTATCGACTTTACAAGGCGGAAGGTATAGGATATCAGTTTCATTTTTTACTTATATTTAATATTCTAGAGAATCTAATCAATACGACATTTCATTATGGACATTTTTTAGCTTAGTTAGCTTTTAGCTTAGCTTATTTTTTAGCTAATAGCCCCACCCCCTTTAAGTACTTTTTGACCCAAAATTGCAAAAAATCATTCTTTCTAAAATTTTCTAAAGAACGAGTAATTTTTTAACTGATAGACTTCCGCGAAGAAATGATCGTTCTGCTAAATATTCAAAATTTTGCTTTTAAAGAAATGATATTTTGAGTCATACTAATAACACTCAGCTCAAGGTATATATTTTCAACTTTTTACTACACCAGCATATAGGTAACAGTAAAACCTGTATAAGACAGCCACTGTATAAGGCATGCAGTCAGCCAGATGGCCAATTTTAAAAGTGGCCAAATTGTGACGCATAGTGCATATAAACAAGCTAGGAACCAGATAACTTTATCAAGGCTAGCAACAGAGACGCATGTTATCTTCTTGAAAATCCATATTGAGACGTGGGGCAGAAGACAAAATAAAGAAAATCAGGGTCAAAACTATGTGAAAAACGAAAAACGGAGATGCACATGCCATATTACATCACACTTTCAACTTTCAGCACGAGGCGATAATACCAAACTTGTATTACTTGTATTAACTCCTAGACTCCAAATTAACTCCCTTCGCCATGCTTCAGACTTGTTTCATATAGTTTCCCGCCTGTTTCCTGCCCGTTTTCAACCCATTTCCTAAACGTTTCATACAGTTTCCCACCCGTTTCGAACCAGTTTCATACCGTTTCCCACTTGTTTCATACCGTTTCCCAACCGTTTCCTAAGGTTTCACTTTTTAGGTCTTACGATTTTAAATGCTATCGAGGACGTAATGAAACCCTTAAAAGTTTCCAAACTTAGCGATGAGGAGTTTTTACCGGCTGTCTACAAAAAACTAATTAACAGAAATTTTGATGGTGCTAGTGTTATGAGTGGAGTAAATCTGGTGTTCAAGCAAGGTTAAAGGAAAAGCAACCTGGGATGATATAAACTCATTGCACTGCTCATCGACTAGAGCTTGCTATGGTAGATTTAATAAAATCTGATAAATATTTACTGAAGTTTCATGAAAAGATTAATAATCTATTCAAATTTTATTTTAAAAGTGCCAACTGGCGAAAAGAGTTATTTAGAATCTCGACTTGCTTTGAAGAGAATTTCAAATCATTTGGCCTTCTCAAAAATACCAGATGGATTGCCAGTCGCGAAAGAGTACTTAACTTGCTCGAGGAAAACTATAAGGTACTTATTTATGATTTAGAAAATAAATCCATTGGCAGTACAGAAACATCTAAAAAAACACTTGGATATCTGAAGTTTTTAAAAACTCCAGAATTTTTATTTTATTTCTTTTGCAAGATATTGTGCGATTATTACGACCACTTTCATTAGCATTCCAAAGAAATGATTTATTAATATGTCATGCCCCAAGTAAAGTCGAAGAAACAAAATCTTTGACTGATGTTCTAATTGATGTACCCGGGAATGTATATGATTGTTTGTTGAATGAGCTTACCGACGATGTGAATGAGGGTCATATGATTTATAAAGAAGTAGTGCTAAAAAGTCCAAAAGGTCACAGAGCAAGCGAAATTGAAAATACCTCACAATCGTTTAAAGATCATTTTGCACATACGTTTGAAAATATTATAAAGGCCGTTCAAGATTACCTTGACAATGACTTCACAGATTTTCAGAAAACACTGTTAAAAGAATTGCTTCAGATTTTTAACACAAAAAAATTAGCCATCTTCATTTGGAGAGACACTCGAAAAAGGAACATGGGGAAATGAGGACGTTTCATTATTGCAAGTTACTATCAAGAACATTCTTCATTAGCGAAGATGAAAAACGTCTTGCGACAAAACAATGGCCTCTGTTCAGAGAAAAAGTGCTTCAAGTTAAAAAGCCCAACTAATAATGATTTGGAAATATTCACGGATATCGTCAAACAACCAAGCAATATTGAAGGTATGGTTTTATTAACGAGAACCATAATGACATTTAGTGCAAGCACTGCATCGTGTGAAAGAGGCTTTTCTGCTTTGAACAATGAAAAACCGTGTTTGCGAACAAGATTGAAAAATGAAACACTTGAAGATCACAGGTTACCGTTTCCAATGAGGACAAAAACGGAAAAACAATGTGACCGAAGATGACCATAAGTCAAAGAAATAAATTACTACATTTTTTTAGTTTTTATTCTCCATGAGAACATTTTTTTTTTGTTTTATAACGTTAATGAGACAACGTTATTTATGTTTTTGAGATTACGACAGACTGATTACGTTTATCTGTTTTCACTCCCCAAATTTTCTTTTCCAATAGAAAGTTTCAGAGCTAGTGAAGGCGTAAACAGGAACATTAAGAAAGACGGACATACATTGGAGGTTAGTAATTACCTGATATTTATCATGTCTCTAAGGTTTAAGGGCCTCTCTTGATCGAGTTCACGACGCCCCTTGGTATGAATGTGGAAATCCAGAGAGTGTAAACACAAAAGTTTAAGCCAAGAGATTCACCTTCGGGAGTGAGGCTTGATTTCGTGTTCAGGGTCCACGATATAATACGTTCCCCAGTGTCATCTTGTATTTATTTCAGATTTTAAATTTAGAATGATTATATATTGATTAAATCTAATTTTACAGCAATATTGTCGTACATATTTTCCTACATGAGTGTACGCTATAGTACAGCTTGCAAAAAAACTTTGTCTAACCCTGTTCTATGTTAATTTTATCTTTTTTCATTCTGGTATTATTAGAATAGCCAACCAGAAATAATATATGCATGCAATATTCAGTATGTTTTTGTCTTTAAATGTTGAGTGTTGAGTCATTTTGCTTCTTGATGTTTTTCGCTGCAATAGTTTTACTCAGCTTTTAATCAGTAATAGATATTCTATATTTTCTGAAATGTAATAAATTTTTTCTTGCCTTAGTACCTCTAACCTCTGACGAAGTAAAGACATGCTTCCAGTCTGGCGTCTATGCCCAATTACCTGGGAGAAACTTTATACAAAAAAATCCCACCTTGTTTTCGAACCTCAAAAACGCCCAGGTCCAATAGGATTGAATGGAAGTCTAGTCTATATTTAAGCTTTTTTCTTGATTTATTGTTCAGGTAGTGTGCTCGATTTGTGATGTAGCCTGGAAGCTAGTCTGATTTTTATGACTTATTTTGAAACTGGCACTCTGTTCTGCAAAATCAGACTAGTACAGTTTGTAAATCGAATATTCGTCTTTTTATTATATTACCTCATTTCAGTTCACTGGGTCATATAAATCATTTTACTCAATCGAATTCTTAACGTTCGAATTTTATGGTATAAGAAAACTAAAGAAAACAAAGCGTTAAAAATCTTTATGCTTGTTCACAGTCAACGTTATAAAGTATAAATAATATGGATCTGGTGGACAATTAGTTGGAGATATTGTTTTCAAGGAAATATCAAGTGTATGACAGCTGTCTTTCGCCAACTACATCTGACATTTGCATACTATGTCAGGAAGATATAGGTAATAAGTACCCAAATGACTCCTCGAAGAAATATAAGCTTTCGAAATTTGATGGCTCCACCAAAACAAAAGCATGCCTTGAATTGGAACTCCATATGGATATCAAAATAATAAAAAATGAAGATTTTAGAATCATCTGCAAGAACTGCTATGAAAAATTGAAAAGCAGTAGCAGCTCTTTGCAAAAACAACAAGAACTATTTAAAAATAGTCAACAGCTTGCTGTATCTTTCAAACAATCCACACTCGAACGCAATTAGGGGATTATCCTCAATTCAGTAAACACAAACTTTGTTTTCCAACAGATTGTGCAAAGAAATTTAAAACGACTGAGCATGTCCAGGTAATTATCTCCTAAATCACAAACCTCTCAGCCACACAACTGAAAACTCTAAATCCCCTTTAACATAGACATTTTACCTTTCATAATTTTCCTTCATACACATCTTTAAGCAACTCAAAAAATATATATTTTATTGCAAGTCCAAGGTCAAACATTTAAACCTGGTTGCTGTAAGGAAAGGGACAAGGGGATTAGTTTAGTTGCTGTACGACGAGGATTTCAAACTAAATTTTCAAATTTTCGTTTCACTTTCTATTGTTAAAGGGTGTTTTTTAGCAGATTCATGTAGGGACCAATTCAGCCCTTCCTCTGGTCTTAATAGGGTTAACTCGAGCTCTCGTTAACTCGAACTTTTTTTGATTCCCCATAAGTCATCGAGTTGCAACAGTCAACTTAAAATCTATTTTTAAGCTCTGAGATAGCAGAAACAATTGGTTTGATGCCTTAGCAGCCCTCCCTTGTATTTTCAAAGCTAAAAGAAAATTTCGGGTAATAGAATTTTATATAACAGCCTGACCCTCTCGATGACAACTTAATAATTGTTTCCATATTTAGCTGACCATCTGTTCTAGTGGATCGAATGAACCAACAACTATCAATTTGCTAACTTCCCGATTTTGCCAACGTATGGATTACTGCGTTCTGGCTCTGGAGTATGGGCTGGATCTAATTTAGGAAGAGAGGGGTTATAAATGTACTTAAATGTACCTTTGGTAATGTATCTAACATACAGCTGGTTGAAACATACAAAAATCATTTGTAAAATTAGGCAAGTATACTCAACTCGTTTGGTAACTTGCAATTCATTAGGGAAACAGTAACGTGCAAAAAGTTTTGACTTGTTGTATAATTTTGTCTTGTAACTTACAAAATAAAGTGTAACTTGTAACTCATTACTTCCATTTAACTCAAAACTTGTTGATTAACAGACAACTTGTATTGTTGATACGAACTCCGAACTTGTAAAAAGTAACTCGTAACTTGCGATCTTGGGATCCACAGATGGTTTAAATAATTTCATACTAGCTAGCTGTGGCAGTCTATTAAAAAATAGGCGGAGGTACAAGGGCGTTTATAGGCCATAAGGATTCCCCTCTATATTGAAAAGCCCTCTTATGTATCAGAGTATTCAAGGAGTCTGTTTTAATTGTTGCAGAGACTACGCTATAGACTAACTTGCAAAAAGGAAACTGTCTGCTAAGTAAGAGGGAATAAATTTTCGATTGAATAAATGGACAAAACAGAATGCTTATCAAAGTAAAGGTGCATGAAAGTTGGCCGCGCACTTATAACAACCGGTACAGATTTATTTAGATTTCGGTTAGATTCATGTTTATGTTTCGACAGAACTTTTTGTTGACGTAAAATCAATTGTCTGAAAAGTAATGTGAAAAGAAAATGAAGATAGCTACTTGGTTATTGATATTTATCCTTAAAATTCACGTTCAAGAAAGCAATGCAGTACTGTGCTAAATTGAAGACAATGACTTTGTTGAAATGTTATGCCAGTATGGTTTGTTACAAAAACAACTTATATGAAGAAGCTTCCTTATTAAGTATCTGTATGGATCCCAAATATGTTTATATTGTCCCTGCTAAATTAATGCCTTTTATAGCAAATTAATATAAGCAAGGAGGCAAAATTGTAGCTTTTGTAAAATAGTGTATAGAGAAAACAGAGTGAGGTTTTCAAAGAATAACTCTATGATTTGAGCAAACCTACAAAACTTTAATAGAATGTTGACTTTAGAATTTTGGACGAATACATACAGAGTTCTCCTAAATGTATTGTTTAGATAACAAGATAAAAAGATATTTGAAAGTAATTTTTCGTCTCACTCACATGCACACGGTCTTAGATTTCTATTACGTAGCCCATATGAGTCATTGATGGATCCAAAACAAACTGTCGCCTCTTGAAAATTTGGCAGGCATTTTAATTTCGCAATTACTCGGCGGAAAATTGTATTATGTAGCATTTTAATTTCATGGTCCAAGGAATAAACGTTTGAAAAACACATACATTTTGAAGGTTTTTAACAAAGAATTGAGGTTTGGAAAGATATTGTGGAATTATTCGCCACTAATATTAATAACTTTGTTTTAGTTTGTTTCTCTGTCAATATACTGAATGTTTTTAAGTGTTTAAATTTTGGTTGCCCCTTTTTTACGGTATTTTAATTTCGCAGTTGACTTTGAAATTCATTTTTCATGGCATTTCATTTTCATGTTTTTTTCCTGAATTTGAAACCTTGAAATTTTGAGGCCATGATATTTTCTGGCAATTATCTCGACAAATGGCGCACATTTTTGAAAGAAATTTTCAGATAATCACAAAATGGAATTATCAAGTAAATGAAATATGACTGGAATGTACCTTTAATTCAACTGTCACTAATATGACTGTTCAAAGCAAATACAATTAATTTAGTATAATTCTGCCATCTCAGCTGTAGTACTATATTTTAAAACTGGAAAAATAATTTGCATGACACCTATAACATGATACTTTTCTTTCTCCTATATAAAGTACGAAATTGATAAATATGATTGCAGAAAAAACAGATTTTTCGGACAACCAGAATACCAGAATAGCAATGATCAAATACAAATAACAGGGCTTAGGCCTGATATTACTGATCTTTATGAAATAACGGTGTAAAACTTACCTATCTTCAACATCTCGTTGGCCTGTATTTTTTATTATTCTAGAAAATATCAAATGTTGAAGATGGGTATGGGGTATGATGACATTTCTGGTTTATTTTCGAGTTGTGATACTGGTTGGGTGTTAGTGTATGCATCACATAGATTCAACGCACGACTCATTAGGGAAACAGTAGCGTGCAAAAACGTTTGACTTGTTGTGCAATTTTGTCTTGTAAGTTACAAAATAAATTGTAACATGTAACTCATTAACTTCCATTTAACTCAAATCTTGTTGATTATCATACAACTTGTATTGTAGATACTAACTCGTAACTTGTAAAAAGTAACTCTCAACTCGTGATCTCAGGATCAGTGGATGATGGAGATAATTTTATACCAGCTAGTTACGGCAGTCTCATACTTACCATCTAAAAAATAAGTGGAGGTGCAAGGGCGTTTGTAGGCCAGCAGTGGTCGATCCAGAGAAAATATGTGGTGGTTTAGATATCTATAAGGGGCCTGAATAATTGTTTCCCACGGTGGTTGGGCGATGAAGAAAATTTTGGAACTGAGACTCTCTAAAACCGCTATTTCATCACTTTTCAAGGGTCTTCAGAACATAAAAATATTGGTGTTTTATAATACAAACAGTAAATTCTGATGGAAACACACAACATTTGATGACAGATGCTGATGCCAGCAGAGATTATGTGCTTGTATTGAAACAAAACAATAACAAAGAAATGTGATGAAGAACTTTAAATCTTAATATCAATAAAAATTATTAGTCAATAAATGAAAAGCAGGCATAGACATAAACCGTATACCTGTAAGACTGAAAGCACAATTTATTGTAGACATATTTATTCAAGAGGTGAAAAGGAGTCTTTGACTGTCTGAACAGGGCAACCTTGAAAATTGTCCTTCAATGATATCTTTTGACATCATTAACAAATTCAGAAAAATATTCAGAAAATAGGAGAGATTTTGACAAATAGAAAGTGCAATAAAAATTGTTAGAAAAATCAAATTTAATATTTACTAAGCAAAAACTTTTTTATTACAAAAAACAAATGTTTATTAATCTATTTGGACAGTTACTCACAACGTAATCTGTAAACAATAGATATTATGAAAGGGATTGATTTTTCTAAGGACGAAATTCAAGCCTTGGTTCAAGTCGCACCCAATTTCATACTACAATGAGTCTTACCTCAAGACTACCAGGGCGTAACTAACAAATTTTAATCAATATTTAGTCAATTTTCAGATGAGAAACTACGTTTTCAAAGCCTCTCTGAAAAAAATGACTATAAATTATTTAATTTTAAAAGTTTTTTGTGAAATAGACTCTATGATCCTAGTGTCAGATTCTTAATTGCATTCTGTTTTAATATATAGAACTTAATACTTCATTTTGATAAAATTAGTTTTGATATATGCAAAGATTCATGAAATGACTCCACATATAAGTAATAAATATCCTCTAAAAGAACTAGATATTTTTAAAAACTGATCTTGAAAATTTAAGAACTACTTTAATAAAATCCTAGAACCCGTAACAAATAATTAATCTTAAAGATCTTTTTGTACTGTAGCCAGAAATCAATGAGATGTCCCTTAACTCATGAAGTCATCTGATAATAATAGGAAAAAAACTACTGCGATTCAAAAAATATTTCAACATGTTGACCCAGAAGAAATTCATGAACCACTCATGAAATAAATTTTGTGAGCATCTGATGAAAATACCTGCACTCTTGCGAAAATACAAAGGAGAAATTGTGTTTCCATATTCTTGGAAGTAAAAAGCTTATTTTAAAAAAATTCCTGGAATATGAAGCGATTCTAAGCAAAATAATGAGTTAAAATAGATTTTTTGAACATTTCTCAATTCAGGAAATCATGTGAAATCATTGCTTATGTCACATACCTAATGCACACCCACTCAAGGAACATAGTGAAAGTGAGGAATGAAAGTGAACTTTATGAAAAACTAAAACAAAATGAAAAATTAAAATAGTCATTGAGATCAGGTTTTTATTTCTTCTCATTGAAAAACTGATCTTCCAAGAAAACTAAATATAAGACTTTTTTCATCCGATGTAGATAGTAATTTAGTTATATGATGCACTTAATACTTTTCTTCTACTGACAATAGGCGCCAGCAACAAACTGTAGTTTACTTTTAGCTTTTTCGAGTATCAAAAACTGTCCCTTCAAGTTGCCAAACTTTTTTTTGTTACTTCAAAGAATGTTGTCTCAAGTTTACTGTTTTCTATTTTATAGTTTCGGAAATAAAATTGCAAACGTTGCTTCCCAGTTTCAAAAGATCATCTGTATAGATTCCTTTCCGTCTTATCATGACGCATTTAGGGACTTTTTATTTAAAACTTTCTCATCAGTAGATTTTTTTGAATGTGTAGAGACATAAACTCTCTTATCGTGTCTCAAAATGACGAGAAAGCTGCGTTTTTCATGGCAATAGATACTGTCACAACTGTGACCATGTTGTTTATACAAACACCGTTCACGGAATTCACAATGACTCTGGTCCAGAAAAGTCTGTCATTAGCCAGTAGCCATCAGACAGTTAGTAACGAAAATATTGAAACTGCAGTCAAAATAACCAGAGAAGAACAGAAGATTATTTGCTATATGTATGCGGCTTTGTCACTTTTTCGATGAAGAAAAATTATAAATGTCTGCGTGATCATTGAGAATGTCCAGAAATAGAGAGGCTGTTGTAAGCTTTTTATATTCATTACGAGCTGAAAACGATATTTTGGAGAGTTCGTTTAACCCTCTGTTTACTAGGCTTTTTGACTGACGTTGTTTACTGGGGGGAGGGGTCCAATGGTCCCCACGATTCTTTTGCTTCTCATTTCCTACAGAAATGTCATAGTGCCTTGAAACTTTGCTCAACATTAGTATATTTTATTAGCTTTATAACAAAAAAAGAATTTTGCTCGAAAAAGATTAGTTGTCTTGGTTACCCATAATTTCCGAAAAAGTCCGAAATTTTGGAAAAATTTTATCGCTTTTAAACAATAGACCCTTTTCCCCAACCTACTTGCTCAAAACCACTCCAAATATGATTTTTGCACAGTCTTTACTTGTCTGAATATAAAAAAAACATAAAAAATTTTGGTAAAAAACAAAAAATTTTTATCAACGTTGTTTACTGGGGAGGGGGTCCAATGGACCCCAGCCCCCATTTTCTTGGAACCGGGCCCGTTCTGTAAAATTAATTTTTTGTGGTTGGAAACTACCCCCAAAAAAAGGAATTTACATATGGGTGTCAAGTTCCTAGGTCAATAAAATCTTGTACTAGTACTACATCATCAATCTGACATAAAAACAAAACTTCTCTTAAAAAACCTTATAGACTTCCTCTCAAAAACACCTTTTCTTTTAAAATCTGTCAGATGATAGACCCTCATTTTTTAAACAGGATCATCAACTATATATTTCAATATAAAACACTCCTTTCATGTCAGTGATCAGTTTTTGAATAACAGTTGATTCATCAGTTGTTATTTCTTCAATTTCCAGAACACCTTTTAATCGCGCAAGCAGCCTTTTCAAACCCATTTTTTCATGTTGACAGAAATACGTTTAGTTTCCCTAATGTCAACAACTTGTAGATCAACAATGATATTGGAAAACCATTCAATGAGTATATCAAGTCTATATAAACATAAAAACTACACTAGTTAAATGTACTAACTACAAGCACAACAATTATATTTAATTATCCTCAAAAAGTTGCATTCTGTACTTATTTTAAAGGGTCCATTGAAAAGCTGTCTCTATTTGCACATGTAAAAAAATTTAATCTTTCCCATAAAAAAGTCAAGAAAATTTAGTCCTTGGTAATAAAAGCAAATAAGAATTGCCCATATTTAGAAAATATTGACGTTCTATAGCTTCATAATCAGTACAAACTTTAGGCAATTTCTCTATGCTAAGAAAGAAAAAACCAATTAGTTTAAAGACATTAAAGTGCTTAATCAACACGTTCAAATTTCAAAAACAGAAATCAAGAGAAAAAAAATAAAAAATACATCATACTCTGTACAGTATCCTGGGGAATCATTCCTACTGTCTCCATATAAGAACAACTCAGAATACTGTTGAAATATTTGATGAATTTGTTGCTGCATCCTTATCCAAAGATTGTTTATGGCAGGAATGCAATATTATTTTGGAAAATGTTATAAGAAGATTGACTAAGTAGCTAAACTTTGCCTATATTACAAATCAATTTGATTTTACGAAAGTTGTTGCCTGAGAACATTATTGCTGACGAGAAGGTTGCATTTAGACAGTAAACAGGATTTTTGCTTTTGACAGCAAGTTGTTCCCCATTTCCGATAATGCTTTTTCTGATATGACCATCATAATATTAAAGCACATCCTTTTGCTTCATGCTCATACCACAGTTTTCCGCCACACTTCGATCCATCTTCTATTTCCCAAATACACACTTTTCCTTTCAACTCCATAAGAAATTGAGAAATAGTTTTTTACAATGCTAAAAGTATGGAATGAAGTTTTGAATGGAAATTAGTTTTTGTTTAATGTCTTTTTTAAATTAAAGTTTGCTAGCACTGTTTCTGAATGGCTCATCAGGTATATTATTCCAGAGAAAAGATCCTCTGTAGGTTATTGCAAACTCTCCGATTGTGGTATTAAGTTTTCCTGCCTTAACTGTGTTATTGTAGTTTCGTGTTGGGTATTGGTGGTCTAATAGTTCAAATTTTTCTTGAAGACTTGATTGGCGCAGTTTGTTGCAAAATAGAAAACATAAATTGTAGACGTTTAAAGAGATTTAGTTTGTAAATATTCAGTATGCAAAGTGATTCCATGAGGGGTTGTTACATTTTTTGCTTACATTTGATTTTGGAAGGTTGCTTGACCTTACTGTTTAGTTTTTTCAGTTTCGTTTGATATGTACTACTTACGTTTTTTTATGTTCCCGTATGAAAGATAAGAATTTATGAAAGCGAAAAATAGATTTTTTAGATTTTTTGTATCAAGAACGTGTTGAATTTTATATAAAATGGCAAGATTTTTGGAAATTTTATTTTCTATGGCATGTATGTGATCATCCCACTGAAGATTTTGTTTTATAATAATTCCGAGGAATTTTGATTTGGTCACACGCTGCAGTTCCTCAATTTCTTTGAATGTTTTCTGAAGTTTTAGAGGCAATTCTTCAGTCTTTTTTCTGTTGTATTGTGTGAAGTATTATGTGATTTCTATTATTCTACTATTCACTATTGTTCTATTATTTTTATATGATTACTATTATTATTCACTATTATTCTATTATTCTTCTATTAAGTATTATGTATTATGTGATTAAAGTATTGTGTTATTTCTAAATAGATAATTATGTTAAACATATCCTGTAGAGAAAGATCTTGTACAGAAAGTGAGTGTTTTCACACTGCACCTTAATTCATCAAAATCTTCATAGAGAATGGCAAAAAATTGCTTGACTCAATCAGTTAATTTTTTTGTTAGCTGAATAAGACATTTTTTTATTGAATTTCCAAGTTAGTTATAATTTTGACCTATGCAATATCCGTAAAAACAAGAACGAAAATAGTTTTTAGTTAAACATTCTCTTGATAATTCATTGAAGTGGATCCGTGAACTAATTTCTGATTTTTTTTCTCAATATACCTGTTTATATCAATACTCGTGATTTAATAATTATCCTAATATCATAAGTACGAAATACGATGATTTTATAAAATTAAAAATGACATCTAAAATGAGTGAAAGAAACCTAAAATCACTTCCAGTCAATTTTCTGCACTATAGAAGGTCAAAAAAAAAAAAAAAAAGAAAAAAAAAAAAACAAGCATTGCTGAATTTGAAATACCTTCAGTAATATCACTTCTGTTTCTGATATAATAAACTGTTATTTTAGTAAGCGGTAAAAATTAGAGTCAATGGGCTTTGTTTGAAAGTACTAATGAAATCAAACAATACATAGAGCTGACACACCAGGTCTGTTCATTTCAGGTGAAAGATCTGTTGCGTAGGACTCCATACACACGCTAATATATTGAGGAGAGTGATTTTCGCTCGTCTAAAATACCAAATAACTCTCCTTGACAATATGCTCTTCAGAAAAGCAATTTAAAATCACACACCTAAACTCAACCAAGGAGTGTGTTGATCACTCGCCGGGTGATTTTCATAAAATGAGGCCTGCCGAGGGTATACAAGATACTATAGTTAAAAAATGGAAAAAATTTCTTCAAAGGCACATTGATAACAAGATAGAGCAGTCTCTGCAAGTTAGTTTTAAAGGTTAATGGTAGAACATTGATCATTTAAGATAATCTGGAATCAGAACGTTATGAATGTTGGTGGTAGTGTTTTTTGACGTTAAGCTCTATGTATTTTTTGATTTTAATGAGATTTTTTTACAGAGACAATTGACGCAAATTTTCACTGCTTATCAAAGAAACGTTTTGTTATATCGGAAACAGCATTATTATAGTTTACGGCTGTAAAATTTCATCAATCAAAAGGCAATATTACTGCAGAAATTTCAAAAATAACCCATGTTTGTATTTTTTGACAAACCCTATATAACCATTTCATAGATATCTTAACTGTAATCCAAATCAACTGCGAATTTCACATATGGGATTAAATTTTGCATGCATTGTTCAATTTTGTAAGGGCTTAAGACATCTTCTGAAATGTGAAAGCCATTAGTTATACTATTCATGAAATACTTATTGATTGTGTAGTATATATCATTTCTATCTTGTCCTGGCCTAATCGCCATTATATTTGGTTTCACTCCTTCAAACGTGACATCTTCTCTCCATGTTTCTATATGTGTTCCGATTATGTACAAATCGAATATATTATTGTCTACGGTTCAACCAATGTGGTTCCTCGTTCTAAACTTGCAATAATAACTAAATTCAATAACTAAATATCTTTTTGAACTGGCAACTCTGAATTTATTTTCGTAAACATGCATGAAAAAGGGATTACATTTTCTTTTTCAGTCCTAGTAATGTAATGGAGAGAAAAAAAAGGTGCTTGGTATTATTAAAGAACGATCTTTCTGACTGTACGATGACGAAACAATCATGTAGGGATTATTGAAAGCATTTTGTGGTACATTGGAAGTGTGGTTCCAGCGTTAATCAGTTTCTAGTTTCCCAAAATGCATACTTGGCAGATGCCTTTCTTGATGTAAAAATCAAGGCCGGTGCAGTAGGTAGTTGACTGGAATGATTTTGAACAATTATCTGTAATCCAATCAAATATTTTCGTGTAATTAAAAAGAAGCGCCCCATGATTAATATTGAATCCATAGAACAATTGCCCGCCTGATTCTATCATGTTTTCTCTGTTACATCTTCATACCTTCTAGAAATACAAGTTGCTCGCTCATCTAATGGAAGATTATCAATTACACAGTTAGTAATACTCTATACTATTCACTTGTTACCTTGCTTAATTTTTGTTGCTTGATTCACAATATAATATCTGTTTTGGTGTATTCTTTTCAGTATTATCATCAATATATTGTGGTCTACTCGCTAGTCTGACATTTTGTTACTATTCCAGCGGTTTCATTTAAGAGTGTCTGTGTACCCAAACAGGTGTTTTACACTGTTCTTAGTTCCGACATATTGTTAGTCTACCATCTAAAGCAGGTCATATTGATATTTCGATATATATTAACACTGTGAAAACTTTGGTTAAAAGTAATGCTGAAACTTTGTAAGATATTTTTTCCTTACTATGTGTAAATACTTAAGGAGTTTCTGATTTGATTTTTTGCCTTTACTACATACTGTCGGGCTGTAGATAACTTTTCTGATTTTTAATTTTTTTTATAACTATTGAGCATATTGATCAGAACTTAAAAATAGGGAACTGGTACTAAATAATTGCTCTGGTGCTGAGAATTAATAATTTTTCATTTAGTTTGGGTCGAATTGAGGTATTGATATTTTCCTTCAGTGTTATTTTATTGACTCTGGCTATATATCTGATTTTCCTGTCTGATGAAATCCGTTCAACTAATGAGAGGTAACAGTAATATTAAACTCGTAGAACTATTTAAATAAGTACATTGATAACAATCACCTTACATTTCTCAATTCATAGCTTAATGAAATCCTAAATGCTAACATTTAACATGTTAATGGCATTTATCATGATTGAAACCTAGCAGTTTTTCTGAATAACTTTCGAACTGTAATGTAAAACGCCAAACACTGTTTGCTGGATTTGATATTGCAAATGTATGTAGATGATAAGCCAGTTAAATCGGCAGAGCTCAAACAGCTTCATTTCTAATCTAAATGCAGAAAGTTTATTGACTTGATTGCTGCCATCCATGATGTATTTAGGGCTTCAATAGCTATTCTATTCCCTTTTCTTTAACTATAGACAAAATAAAAACTTTCTTTGCCTAGTGGATTTATTGTAAGTAAACTTTAAGGTAAGCTGTGGGCATAATTAGATACCGAATTGTAGATGTATTAGAATCAAAACATAAAAACGCTATCGGAATATAGAAACGTTTTCGATCAATATACTGGATATTAATATGTTGGAGTAAGGAGATAATAGCCTAACAAAGGAGGACAATTATATTAGATTATTACAGGAATTCAACACTACAAGCACTATTCTAAACATTATTAATTTGAAACTGAGAGAAATTTTAATAGTCATTACAGCCATCATAATTAATATTTGCAAATCAATATTATGACAACTAAATATTCTAGAGCCTTTCAAAATATGGAGATATGAACAGAATAAATGTTTATTATGGAAAGCTAACTAGGGGATTTTTTAATCGGGAATCGTCATTTCTATAAATTTATGAAGCGTGAAGGTGCAGGCAGTAAAGTACAGGGAGAGCTAGAAAGGAATAGGATGGAGCCATGGCAATAGGTCAATCACTTTGTTTGCTCTTGAACACTGACAGCATTTTTGAAATTTTAGTAGCAGTAGTAACACTTTATCTAACATGGAAAAATTTACACGCAGCATAACAGCTAATAAAAGTTAACAGTAAAGTTACGTAAATAAAGAAATTTTGAGTCACAACAAGTAATGTAAAATCAGTAGCCATTAATAATGTATATATATTTAATGTGTGAACGTTTCAATACCAATCTAAACATGGAAATATTTATAATATTGAAGTGAAAATAAATGAATTTTTATTACCTGGTAATTTTTAATATACCTGAATTTTACAAAATATTTGCCAGGATTTGTATTCGCAAGTTCAAAAAATTTATTTTCGGAAATTAGATCTTCGAAGAAGTTTCACGAGGATTTATTTTTGTGAAAGAGAATATATGCAGTATTAAACCTATTGTTCATGGGCTATTTGAAGATCAATAACTTTGATCTCATGTCAAATACCCAAAGCTTGCCTTAATTTCTAAATTATTGTGGAATTTAACCTAAAACACTTCAGATGTTAATTTTATGCCATGTACCAAAATTATATGAAATTTTCAAATATTAACTGTCAACTAACATGTTCAAGATTACAGGAAACGGGATCCGAGTTAATATTGTCTTTTTAAGTAAGTAAGTAAGTAAGTAAGTAAGTAAGTAAGTTTAGTTTAGCCACTCTAAGGTGAGAGGGATGAAACACCTGTTTTAAGGTGGTTTTTGTGTGGTTTTTGTGTGGTTTTAACTTCTTTTACAGTCAAATTTTCTATCAGAAAGCTTGTCAAACTCTAACCCAAATGATCTTAGATATTCAATTTCTTAAGTTATATTAGAGTTTCGTAAATTAGAATATACGCAGAGGTAGTACACATTAGGCAAAATTCAATTGCTAGAGAATGTTTCAAAAATAATTTTTACTTCCCTAGTTTCAGGCCCTTTTTTTAGTTAAGATCAGGCTCAATATTTTAGGCATCAAAGTTTTTTTTCAATAAATGAATTCTTTACTTTTTTTTTATTTAGGAAACTCTTGGACAAGTTTTTAATAGAAACTTGTATTAATAAATAATCTCAGAAGCTCGAAATTGAGAATTTTTTCAGAGAGCCTGGTACAAGTGAACTGAATCCCCATTGGTAAATATTTTATTGTAGAATAATCATAGGCGCAGGAGCCAGGAGGGCTGCAGCCCCCCCAGTTTGATAAAAAATCTAAATTTTCGGGCAAAAATCTCAAAAAGTTCGGGCAAAAATGTAAGCTTTTTTCGATATTTTTGCTAAAAATTGGGTAAAAAACGTAACTTTGCTGTAACATATGAGCAACTGGTCTATAATAAATTTGGATCGCTTCTTTCACCACTATATGATGCTCTTTTATTTGCCTTAAGATATAAGTTATTCAGGCAAAAATCTCACCGCCCCCCTAAGTAAATATGCTCCCCTGCGCCTATGAGAATAATTGTTTCTAGTAAGTAAGCCTTTGCTATATATATGGAAGTTTCTAGTTTAGAAGGCCTATTACCAGCTACACTTCTTTGGTGTCAAGAATTACCAAATTTCTTACGCACTAGATGACATTAAAAATTATTCAACAAGTTAGGAAAACTCCTTAAGTGTCAAGTCTTTAAGCTCAAATTAGACAGGGAGCCAGATCATCAAAATTGGTCGTTAGGTTAGGCCGAGAGCCTACCAGGAAAGGTATATATGTATATTTTTGAAATTATTAGACCCTCACAAGTACGGAAATTTAAGGCTGTTTTGAAAAACCCTACACAGTTTCTCAAAATTGACCCATTCCTGACAGTCTCTCTAGCAAATTTTCTTCAATTCTGATGGAGATCAAAGTAAATTAGCCTCTTACTTGAAATCTCCAATTCTCAACAAAATTCAATAAAAGTTACCACAAATATAAATTATCATGTGAAGTTTGGAAAAACAAGAAAAGTGACCTGAGCGTGCTATACTCTAAAAGGCCTAGACATCAGGCCAGCCGCCCGAAAACGAGTAGGCCGACTTTTGAATAGGTCTACACATTTTGAAGTGAGCAGTTTGCTTGATATCGAAGAAAACATCATTATTGTTTCTAAAATGTATATTTCAACAGAAAAATGGATAAGTTTAGTAGCTGTAGCATTGAACAAGAAAGAGTCTTGCATGCAGATGTTAGAAAACTGATAGAAATAGTTATTTTTGACATTGATTTGTGGTGTGGCTAGCTAGCTATTTTATGTACCCTCCTGGTGGGAAAAAAAATGGATGGAAAATACGGTTTTAGCTTATTCACATCCAAAAGTTGAAAAATTTTATTTTTTCAGCAGTTATTGATATTACTGGAGATGCCATTATACAGATTTATGGACGGAAGTCTCATCTACATCGTCTGAATTTGAAACTTGGCACGATAGTAGACCCTTATAAATACTTTTAAAAAATGAAAAAAAAATTGACCTGGGGGTCGCCATTTTGATGACGTCATCACAGATTTTCTCCCCAGTAGCCGATTTTCTGTGTTTTGGTATGCCTTAGTAAATGCTGTCTTTGGCAACATTCTGGTACTTGCAAGCATTTTTTCTGTCAATTCACAACAACATAGGTTTCAGCTTAAGATAAAGCAAAACTGGCTACTATTCAGCATGATTCAAGAAATAGTGGGGCCTGTAACTAATGTAACCTTTTTTCTGCAATTTCAAGCTATGGGGCAAATCTTTGTTGCCCCGTATCTACAAAAGTAAAAGTCAAAAAAAGAATAATTCTTTGCAGGATAGTAGACTAACATAAAACAATTACAAAAATTGACATATTAACCCCAAGGGTACCAGGAATTTGATGATGTCATCATTTCATTGTCTACGGGCTCTGTGACATTGAAAACGGGGAAAAAACGGGAAAAATCGGGTTTTTTCACCCCCTAAAAATCTATTTTCATCTGTTTTTGCACTAGACCTTCAGAAAAACTTTCAAACTGTTGTAAAAAACCAAAATAACCA
>JANSTP010266804.1:0-10731 GCA_025330745.1 Cladonema radiatum | reverse complement strand
GCAAACAGATAATATAATGTAACGTTTTATTACACTTTCAGAAAAAAATTCATTCAGCGGTAGCTCGCTTGCGGCTTGCTTGACATTGCCGCTTTAAAGTAAAATTTACAAGGAATAAAATATCTCAGCTTCGATATAACACTGGTGGAACTTGAAAGCTTTTTACGTAATAGATGTATGTGCCTATCCCATTTCAACAAATCATCAATGAGACAAACAAGATATTTAACAACGGGATTAGTTTCAATAACACAATTATTTACTTTTATTGAAAAGTTATCTGGTAAAGTCTTCCAACTAGAGGACCTAAAAATGATGAATTCTGTTTAGAATTCATTAAGCGATAGCTTGTAAACTTCAGCAATCGCTTGTTCTAAAGTAAGTTTCAGTATAAGTATCAATTAAAGAGTTCTCATTAAAGTTTAGATACAGAAAAAATAATTTTTGATTGGCTAAAACTGGCTACAAAGTTGTCTATAACCTTTTAAGAATACCTAAAACCTAATTAGAATGAATTGCTTGCATAAGACAACAGGCTATTGGTACTGGTAGCTAAATTTTAATCTTTAGCTTTGTTACTTTTAATTTTATATAAGCTAGTTTGCAATTAGAATTAGTAGCTCTCTCTTCCGAACTGTAATCTCGATGACTTTAATCTTCCTTTTCAAATTTTCATTACAAATGTTTATTCATGACAATTTTTATACAAATAGAATAAATTTCTAAAATAAATGAACATCTTAAACAAATGAGACTCTCAAAAGCCAAAGGTCATGAACTACTAAACTGACAATCGGTAAGAACATAAAAAATGTATACTAACAAAAAAATGATGGAAAATAAAAATGATTTATTTCGTACAAAGAATAAATTAACTGAAGAAGTGTCCCTTTATTGGCGTGTCTTTGTCATAATTAAAATACAAATCATTTTTTCCTCTTTAAGAAACACAAAAAAGAATGAGATAATTTTGACATGAAATTACAATTCTAAATATACAGCAATCAATCATTGTAACCTACATAAAAATTAGTAAGATTATGATTAAAACGAACTATTAAACTAAATAAATACAACTTACTCGATAATGCTACTTGGCTCAATTTTCAAATACCGACTCCTACAAAAGAAAAAAGTGCCATAACAAGTCACATAGAAGTTAATCTAAACTTCATAATAATATGTACTAATGAATTTGAGTTTATAACTAACTTGCTGATGTCTTACAGCAAACTGATATATTGACGTCTGTAAACTTGCACCCAAGATTATTCTCGTACGTCAACAGAGAAGATCTTACCAATATGGATAAAGTGGCTTGAATCGAATATTTCAATAGTATATTTTTTCCTTTCAAACACAAAATTATAATCCCCAGTAAAAATTTTATTAAATAAAGATTTTTCGAACGTGAAATTATTAGTTCAGTACCAGCGCCCTGAAGCTATTTCTCTGAAGTTCGACAAAATCTCAAAAATAATGTCAGAAAGCAACAATTCAGTTCAGCAATCAGGTTGACATTGCCGTTTTTCAACCTGAATTCAGAGGACTGCGATCCACATGAAAGAGCATAATAAATAATGAACTCAGGTCTTATTGTAAGCTAGGTCTTCAATGAAGCAAAATTTTGTTTCTCACATATCCTTATCGCCAAAAAGATTAATTCAATTTTAGTAGACACAGATTAGCAATAAAAAAATCAAATCATTGTGAAAAATTATCCTCTATATTTTTGCGAAAACAGAGAATGGAAATTTTTCCATTTCCTATCACAAAAAAAAATTGATTAAATAAAAACAAAATTAAAAATATTCAGCATACAGGTCCAACACAATTTTTTTCTATCATGATATCAATATAAAAAGAACAAAAAGATAAAAATGTTTCTCTGACTGGCCTCAAGCAATCTCGGGAAAAATCCCTGCAGTTCTAGGCTCCATTACCTAAAAGCACTTGTTAAACCTGTTCTTTAGTTTGACAATACGTCATCATAAACCCTTTATATCAGCACAATATTGGTATGGGGTTTTTCAAAAAACATTCAAGGAAAGAAAGAAATCATGCTAGGACGAATCCTTGCTACAACCCCAGCTATTAAAAACTGAGTTTTGATTGCATTGAAAATATCTTGTATTAATCTTATAATAACCTTCTAATAAGCAAAATGTTAGGTTTGTTTGTTAGCATCTTAGTAGTAAATATAACAACCCTCTACCTCAGAGTTGACTTTTTTGTGTATACTACAACTGCTCAAGTACAACTAATAATTCAAATATTGAACCTGGCAATTCAACAAGTAAACTGTCCACTGGAATAAATGTGTATCAAAAACAAATTCAAACATTACTCTTGTTTCCGACTACTTATACATGATTAAGTGTACTATAGCAGCATGTATTCTATTCTTTTAGGACAAAAAACCCTAATCTGATTCAAACGAAGAATGCAGCTTGGAATATTAAATTTAAATTGAATTCAGTTACAATCCAGGTTGTTTACAGACCTAACAAAATCTCAAGAAATACTCTTAATTGCCGAATCTTTGAAAGGATGAGAAAATATTAAAAATAATTCCGAAAGCAGGGAAATCATTGTGACGCGCACACGCATACGCCCACACACACATGGAAAATTTTGTGGATGTGATCAATTGCACTTGTGATTTATTTCTATATTATATTGTGCACACATCAAAACACAATGTTTTTTGTTTTTTGTTTGTCATTAATCAACAGCGAAGGGAAGCGAAATAAAGCAATAAAATTGTAAGATATTCTTTATATTTTTGTTACCAATGATCAATGATTAGCAAAATATTGCACACGTCGATTTGTTAGCATGTGCACATACCAGCACACGTTGTATTTTGATCAAGAAAGTCTCTGCGAAAGGTACTATTCACAATTTTTGTGGTATTTTATATTTCAAATTCAAGAGCCTTAAAGAGATTCCGAGGTGAAAATATAAGTTGGGTTCATATGAAAGAGGAGAAAAAATTATGAAAACCGCTTTTTATTTCACCTCAAATTGACTTTTCATTCTCAAGATATTTGAGTTTAAAGATATGTCACTCAGGAAATTTTCCTAAGAGTTTAAACAATTTGTGATGTCATCAACTGTATAGAAAAAATATCCCCCGATCTTGAATGTTAAATATCTCAAGTTTTGATACAAATTAATGAATGAGAATTTAAACACAAAAAGTAAACATTAAGGAAAGTTCGATTGCAAAAGAATTTTCCAAAAATAATTTTTACTTCACTAGTTCCAGGCCCCTTTTTGTTATAGGGTCAGGCTCAATATCTACCTAACAAAACATTTTTTCAACAAATGAACTGTTTTGCCGAGTTCAAAATGTAAAAAATAAATTTAAGAAATATTTTCAAAAGCTCAAAATTGAGGATATGATGATTTTTAAAAGGGGTCTGGGACTAGTGACCCAAAGCTCATTCACAAAAAATTTTATTGCAGAAGAATTGTAATAAACATCTATCTACATGAAAATTTTTAACTCAAAAACACTATATTCAAGATGTAACTTGAGATATTTTGTGTTAAAGGGTAGGATAATTTTTCCATACACTAGATGACATCACAAGTTCTTCAACATTTTAGGGAAATTCCCAAAGTGACAGATCTTTAAGCCCAAATATCTTGAGAACGAAAAGTCGATTTGAGATGAAATAAAAAGCAGTGCTCATCATTTTTTCTCCTCTTTCATATGAACCCAACTTTTATTTTCACTCTCGGAATCCCTTTAAAAAATAGTTTTATTTCATTTTACTTAATATGACTTATTTCCAGTGGATTATGAGAACTTTTAAGATTTTGTGACCCATTGCTCAGTTTTGATACCATCAATTGGAAATAACATTTGGTCCAAATAAAACATTTTCAAGTATACAATTATTATAAGAAAATTTAAGTCCTAGGTCCAAGCACTTTTTGGAATATCCTTCTTAGAATATGGAGGACATATCAAATAATATTATTTCAAAATCATTTTCTATTAAGTACCTTGAGCATATAGCCCAAATAAAAGAAAGGTCTAGGGCCAAAGAAAAGAAAGGTCTTAAACTTTAAATGAAGAAAAAAAAAATTCTTCATCTGAAAAAACGCTCCATTTTTCTTTATTATTTTTATAAGTTTTTTATTAGTACAATAGTTTTATTATATCTTAATAATTGAACAATTTCTTCACACATCTGATGACGTCACTTCAAAAAAAGCTATATGGAATTTCTATTTTCTTGCTTAATTATTGAAAAATATCAAAGAATAATTTGTGTTTAACATGTCAGGTGTGTCTGTCTGTCAGTTCTTTAAAACAGTAAATGCAAACACCAAAACAGATACTAAAGACACGAAAAACAACAAGCAAACATTTTATGGCAAGATCTTGCATGGGGAAGTGCTCACATTTTCAAGCTAAATAATGAAACAACTAAACTAATACTAGACTAGCTTCACACAGTGTTGCACGACGTTGAAGCATCGTATTGGCCTGCTAATGCAGTCCCAGATCGCTGCGCAATCCTATACCTATTCAATGTTCTAAACTTTCTAAGATATGTTTTAGATTGTATGTCTTGTTATCTTTTTTATGAAAGTTTCTGCACTTATAAAATCACAGATCATTGCGATGTTAACAGGATCAAATAATAGCTCCCCCTTCTAAAAAAAACCTCACAGGATGCTAAAGCATCGTATAATTCTGCTAGCACAGATCAAGCAAAAGATTGCTACGCTGACAATGCTGACAATGCTGACCTTGCTGACAATGCGCTACCTGTTAATTAAAAAAAATGAGAAATAAAAATAAAAGATAGGCAGTTGCCATAGCAACCAATAATCAAAATTGACTCAAAATCTTTAGAACCATTCAGGGAGTATGTGTACCAAGTTTGGTCACTAAAGGCAAAGTACAGAGGAAGTTATAAAAGTTTCCCAAAATTGACCTTCTAATGTTGTCATAGGTTGTTGCCATAGTAACCAACTGTTAAAATCGGCCTAAAGTTTTGGAAACTACTTGATGTATATGTACACCAAGTTTCGTCACTAAATGCAAAGTACAGGTGAAGTTATAGAAAATTTTCTTCATTGCAATTATTCCCTGTTTTCTATACGGAAAGTTTCACATAAAAATCATCAGGAACATTTGAGTGGTTTCAACTCAAAATTTTTGGACATTTTCTCATTGGTTTTTCTTTTAAAGTGTTTTGAGCCAATGAGAATCTTTTATTTCTTTCTATTTTCCAAATAAGGCATGCTCACTTCCATAAAAGGAGCGCTATATATTTGTAAATATATTTTCTTCGGGTTGTCGCCATAGTGATAATCAGAGTGAGTCATCTTTATTTAAGTGTATTAGAAGAGACCCCTTTGCAACATTTCTCACATATTTTTGCTGAATGTGTAAACTAATATTCTTTTTTCAGAATATATGCATGGAGAATGTTATTTAGTGAGGTCAGTTAGCTGTGAAAAGTGGCATGATACTTCAAAATGTGACAAAAGTTTGGGACATGCAGAACCTTTTTAGAAAATTAGTTTTGATTGGCTATTAAAAACAATTAATGTTTCAAAGAACGAACCAAATTCGTTTTTTGTTTGGATAGTAATTAACAAATCATTAATTGCGTTCTAAAAGGTTCTACACTACTCAAAAGTTTGAAACTTTGTATAATGAAAGAGCACATTGTAAGGATACAAAAAAATGAAAGAGACACTTCTGAAAAGCTATGTTAATGCTGACGTCATCAAAAATAGGCTAAACTTTTGAATATTGTAAAAATGACAAAAAATTACATTATTCAATACGAAATTGAAAGTTAAGAAGAGACTACTTCTAACAAAAACCCTTTAAATGTTTCAAAATGAAATTACAGCCCAAAAACATTGAAAATCATGGTGTCATCAATATTTTCAGTCAGGCTTCTTTTGTGTCTTTCTATTTGTTAATTCATCTCTTTAATTGAAGCATTTGTGTGAAAAGTACTCTGATAGTTAATTCTTACAGGAAATTCTCCGAGAAATCCAAAAATCTAGGGCCCGTTTCCTGAAAGCAACATCTTCACGTCACAATGACGCCGTTTAAAAATGACATTGATTTTGTCAGATATTATAACAAATTTCCTGTGCAGCTTATTATTGACTTGATGAAAATTAGCTAAGAATTTGAAATTACATGGGACATTTTCATGTCATAATGACGCCACTTGAAAACTTTTTTGAAACAAAGTAAATAACTGAAACTTTAATTTAAAGTCAGAAATTTTAGCCTCCAGAAGTTTTGGCGAATTTCGCAAATGGGCTTCAAATTTGCAAAATTAAACCCCTAGGAAATAAGAGTTTTGGCTCATTCGCAAAATGAGTTCCTGAAAAAAAATGACTAGTATATTTGATTCACAAAATTTCATGAAATATTACTTCATATGGACTTTTTATAATAAAAAGTGGATTTTTTAAATAAGACTCAGTTTTTTTTAAGAAAATTTATGAACATATGCATTGGTTTTCTTCTACTATTTCTTCAATAGTCCAAATTGTAAAGTAATTTTCTTAGGATATTGAAGTTGCCAGCCGAAATTGGTTAAAAGATTTTATTAATACGCGAAATAAGTTCCCCTGAAATATTTGAATCTGCCTTATCCGCGAAAATTAATTCCTTCGAAATGTAAGAATAAATTGCGAATGTGGCGATCCGCGAAAATTAATGGACACGGAAATTTCGGGAGTATTTGAACGTATGCAGAGTATTGTGTATTTTTACTAATTGCCTTTAATTACTCGATAATTACTTTTTATCAAATTACTTGTTGTAAATAGTAGAGTGTCTTCGCTATTTAAAAAACATATTTTTTATTCTTCAGATGCCATATTTCTTTCGAATTCTTCTATTTTTGTTCATTTTTGAGTTAATTTCGCATACGTGCATAAAGATCCGAAATTTCTGACTTTAAAGTATTTTCAATACCCTTGACTCAGTGGCCTGGTGAGACTTTGAAAACTCACTGGGCCAGCAGAACATATATGTTCTCAAAACTTTAACCATGCTAGTAAATGAAAAGAAAAATATTTAGCTAAAGTTACATTTGACTGGGCCGGGGTAGATGAATAATGTATTCACACTGAGCTAAAAAATTTCTTTTCCATTTTGACTGGACTGACAAAGTTTTACAATACAGTATTCTCTCTGGGCTTTTTTGAAAAAGACTCAAATTTTCACTGGACTGGCCAGTGGGCCGGATCTTACCAGCCCAAGGAGCCAGCAGAATTCTTGATGAGAGATTAGATTTACAGAGTTTAGATACTTCTCCAAGCTTCTTTTAGCGCTAGGATGTCCTACACTCACTTGTCTTCAAAATCATTCGTTGAAAAGTTTGTTGCAAAGTTCACTTGTTGGATAAAAAAAGAGATATGAACTTTAACAACACTGAGGCTTTGGGAATCTGCTATTACCTGAACAACAAACATTAATTGTCGCTGGTTAATGTATATTTATGTTTTAGATAATCTGAAATAGACATATAATTTTAGGAAATCTTATTAATTAGATAACAGATACACTAAGTAAACAGGTAGTAGTGGTTGTCACTTAATTGCAAACTCAGCTGATACTTTTTTAACGACAGAGGTTTGAATCCGTACTTTTAGAGAGAGATGAAGAGTCAAGAATAGGGCCAACGAAATGCAGTAGAGATATATCGTTCTGCAAAATATTACAGTATAGGATTAAGCATTATGTATTATGTGTTATGCGCTGTGAATTATGCGTATTGTACCCACCCACTAATTTATTTGTTAGGACTCTTCTCTTTTATCATTAATTCTTCTAGGGCTTCTTTATCGCCTTTGAGAGACTCTGAGTGAAAGGAATACCCTTTTTTCAGTTGTGACTAACCAGCTTCCAGTTGTGACTAACCAGCTTCCAGTTGTGACTAACCAGCTTTCAGTTGTGACTTACCAGCTTTCAGTTGTGACTTACCAGCTTTCAGTTGTGACTTACCAGCTTCATCTTTCAAACTACATGCTTTCACATAAACTTTCAATGCAATACAATGTGTTTGCAACACTTTACCTCCCCCTCCTCCTCTTTATCTCCTGTTCTATGTTGTTGTTTTTTTTTCAAAAATTTTTTACACAGGGTAAGCTCAACCTTTACTGGACAAAATGAATAATGATTTTATGACGTCACTCCTAAGTGATGACTTCATCATTTCTTTTACATAGTACCTAAAAAAGCAAAAAGTATTCAAGAACCTTTGTCTTTTTACATATAGTTTTGACAAAAATGGCAGACTTTGGATGTAGTTTCATTTATGTTATGGATTTGTCATAACTATTTCAAAATATTTCAGACATTTTTCGAAAAAGAAATTGACTAGCAGGCTTGGAAAGTTTAAAGGAAAGTGTTATCACAACTTATATAAACCATACTTCTTGTTTATCTACTTTGTATATGAATTGAATACTTTAAACCACAACTTATATAATGCTTATTTATCGTTTTTCTGTTTCGTACATTTCTTCAAAACTCTAAAGGGAAAAGTTTTCTGGAAACTTATATAGTATTGTTTTATGTATCTGCTTTGTACATATGGCTTAAAACTCTGAATGACAAAGTTATCATGGTTTTCAAAACACTCGTTTACACATTACACATTAAAGACACATATGTTTTTATGCTATTTCCGAAAGATGCGAATACGCGTCTTTCGTTATGATAGTAATTACTTCCAGCTACCGTGAAAACTATACATTCTACAACCTAACTGATTGAAAATTCGGAATCTTCAGTAAATTTCCTTTCAGGTTTGAGTCAGTTATAGTCTAGCAAAGCCTTAGTGAATGAAATATTTTGAAATGAAAACCGGCAAATATTACAAAATGGTGGAGATTGCAAATCTTTATTGTGAAGAGGGAAATTTGTTTTTGCATTTTGGCATAAACTTTTATTTTGATTGTGGGTTTTAGTTTATAAATGATATTAGCAGTATAGAAGATTGAGAAAATGTTTATTGTGGTGTTAAGCGATTTTTTATATGGTTTTTTCACTTTTTCTTACATATCATTAAACTTGTATTTTTCCCAAGGTCTGATTTTTTTTGCTACCTCTGTAGTTCTGGTTCTTGTGAAATATGTGAACCAGGACAGAGCTAACTGAATAGAAATTATTGAGCTACATGAAATTTCCTTTCAAATGAGGGGTTACACATCCTGTAGTTATTTTTCGTTGCAGAGATAAAGGTATTTTTGTACATGGGTAAAATTTGAGAAAAATGGTGCGCATTGTACGCACAAACATGAAAAATACAGCAGAGTCTATGTGTCAATGGTCCTAAGAACTCAATCTTTTTATTGAGTTTCTAAATTCAGTCTTTAAAAGATTATAAAATTATTGAAGAAAATCTTGATTTTTGGTATCACTTTTTAGTGTTTTCAGTATAAATATCTAAAAATAATTTAAAATGTCATATGCAAAGGTAAAAAAAATCTATAAATGAACTCTGAGATTGCTAATTTTAACAATCCACATTTTTGTGGGTGCAATATTATATAACATATTTAAAGAAAACTCGATCTTGAAGATAAAAACTGACCTAGCAAAAAGCGGCTGCATAAAACCCTGAGATCTAAAATGAGGATACTTGCCATTATATTATTTAGCTCAACCCTTAGAGGGCCAGCCATTTTCGAAAGTATGGATTAGTCAGAAGCAAAACTTTGCAGATAAAACTTGCTGTATCTCATGAACTAAAGCTTACCAGAGGTTGATTTTGGTCTTATTGGAAAGAGCATTCAATTTCCTCTAGATGAGGCCCTTAGCGGCTACGCCCCTTACCACCCTCGTTCCCGGACTGGTCCAGGATTGGTAAGGGTTAAAATGAAAGCCGTTACCCGAGAAAGATCTCACCAAAACATTTTCCACATTTCTTAAATGTGAGTGAGTTAAAAAAATGAAAGACAAAGAAAAAACGCTGACATAAGAAAATATGTTTAAAACAAAAAAAAGTAGTACCTTGTGGTCAGATGTTTTCTTCTTAGTCTTTCATAATCTTTAGTATCTGGTACTTGTGAAGATTGATCTTTACCATTTTGAAACATACAGAAGTAATTTTTTTCTTTGTGGTGAGTTACGTTGAACTTTTCGTTGTAAACAGAGGAGGCTTTCAACCACGAAGGTGGCTCCCATATTAAGGGATTGCTTGACTCAGATCGTGCTCCCTTGAGAAAAAAGTATTTTAAAATATTACACTGAAATGTCTTAATAACAACTAAGAATCGTTACTGCTTATATCAATTGTGTTGCAACCTAACAGTTAAATAACAAAAGGTTAGACTAAGGATTGACAAAAATGTTAGGTTAGACTTACCATTAGAAACTTGCTCACATAACAGAAGAATTATATTACACTAAATTTTAAAATTTTCTATCACCATAAAAGAGCTTTTTTTAAAGTCAACAAGTAATACAACGGACACACTATATGAAATAATAAAACTAAATAACGTAAAAAAGCAACAGTGAATTATACCAATAACTTCAGCGAAAACAAAATACAGTCTGAATGCTTGTATTATACAAAATTAATAAAAATAAAAAAATTTGAGTGTTAGACACATATGACAGAAAAATCACACTAAAAAAGTAATCATGCATCAAAATGCTTGTTTTGAGCAATACAACTGATATTGGAAGAATTGATTATTTTAAAAGAGACATAACAC
>JANSTP010266793.1:0-10732 GCA_025330745.1 Cladonema radiatum | reverse complement strand
AACCTTATTTCATAGGCTTTTTTATGTACGTCAATTCTCAACCATGTCCAATAAAACTTACAACAAATATTAAATGCTATGTAAAGTTTCAAAACATGATCCTAAAAGCTTGATCCCAAAAGTCACATGACCAGACGATGACGTCATAAAAATGCCAAAAATGACCATTTTCAAGGTTTGTTTATTTCCTTTGCTTTTTGCTTAAAAGGTTGCTAATTGTCATATATTGATTGTGGTTGAGAGGTAAGAATAAGTACATAAGAAAATCGTTTTCAAAACCAAAACTAAGTAACTTTGTTAAAATAGACTGTGTGCAAGTAAGTCAAAGGATTTTGATAAGTCCATTAAGACTGCACCCAAATGTTTATTAGTATTAAGATTTAGTATTTTCGTTCTTTAATTGGACGTTATAAAACATTTTGCTGTAAGATTTACAGCAGGTCTTGTTATTAAGAAAATTAAGATAATGTTGTTAACAAAAGGTTTAATTGTATATGAGATCATTTCCTTAATTATTTTAGAGAAACAGTTGCCAAAGTTCTTGTGATATCACTCTTCTCTAATGGGGTGACTGAAGCGAACTTTGCCCTGTGTAGAAATGTAAAAGTGAAAAGCTCTCATTGATAGTGAATGAAACAGAAAGTTTGTTGGCTGCTAGTTTTATAATATTTCTGAGCCTTTCTAGAACTTGTTTGGCATCTGCATGTGACAAACTAAACTTGTTATTTAAGTCTGTCATTTTAGACTTTTTTTGATAGTTGGAAGACGTGGTGGTATTCCAGAATTACTTATTATTAGAATTATCATTATTTACTAACAACCCAAAAACATCTTTAAATGTGTCTAAAAGTTCTTTTTGCCACAGAAAAATATCTTTTCCTTCAAGAGATTTTTGGCATTAATTTTATTATTGTTTGGCATTGTTAATACTCATATGTATCAGTATTCTTTCTATTACCATGCATCTGCCATTTGTTGATGAAATGTTGGGTCCATGCCTTTTTAGTTTTCTGAACTTCTTTATTGATAGTCTAGCTTTTAAGTCTTGCAATAATATCAAAAAATTCAAATCAATAGATTAGTTTTGCAAGTTTAAAAACGATTTACAAGTGGTTGAAGCTCATAATATTTAATATAAATATAAGATATAAGTTAACATGGAAAAATATGATAACAATATATAAAATATTATAAACTATGGTATTACAAATTAAAGAAAAAGTGGCTACAGCGCTGCAAATGTTCTGCTGCCTGTATTGAACGCTTGTGGTTTGATAGTCTATTGTTATCAAACCTCAAAAACTGATTTAATTCCTGATTTTATATCGGTATTATTACGTTTTGAGTACATCTGTATGTAACTGTGCGGTTCTTTACTGCTACAGTAGCTAGAGTTTCAATAAAGACTTAGATCTTGTTCAAGACTCTTTCAATTATTTCTTCCCTCTGAGCAAAATGATAGTAATTTTATGAAAAATTTGTTGTATAATAGATTAACTGAATCACCACAGACACGTTTTTTCAACAATTATGTGACACATCCTTATTGTATTTTCCATTTTTTTTGAAAAAATAACTTCTTAATTGAAGAGCATAATTCTTCCACAAAAATTGTTTCAACAAAACAAAATTATTTACTTCTTCAACTTACATGATACTGCCACAATTTGACACAAAACAAAGTCAATCTTCCTTTATATCTCAAACTTTTTCATGCACTACTAAAGACCTTTCATTGATAAACATACATTATCAATGAAGTTTAGACATGCAGTACCAATAAGGATTTAATTTTGTCAAATCACCAGCCCTACTTTTTCCTGTTATCTTTCTTCAACAAGGTCTTTATTCCACAAAATTGTAAATGTTATATTTTTCACTCTGGAAATTCTCATGTTGAAATCATCCACAGACAAAAATTTTAACTCAGATTTGAATAATTTCATTCTAGCACAACCTTAAGAGATTCAAATCGAGGATGAATTTTGCTAGTCTTTGATTTGAATTACAGACCGAGTACTTGATATTGTAAATATGAAAGTAGCTACAACCTATTCATGATTACTAATAACTTTTAGTTTTGCTCACTGACTTAAAAATATGTGTTTACCTATGAAAAATCACAAAACCATGCTTTGTTAAATAGCTACTGACATAGAATATCTAACTGGAAAATATATCAACAATAACAATCAAATCACTTTTTAGCTTACTGTTAACACACACACACACAATTCAAATACAGTTAGCTACTTGAAAATAAATTTAATTCCAACTGGGGAATTCTGGTGAAGTTACAGGAAAATGACACAATATAATTACAGCATACTAGACAAGAAATGATAAGTTGCTTTGAATAACAAGCCATTCACATGACTCTTTCAGTTTATTTCAAGTATAATATGACTATAAAAGCTGAAAACACTGACAGACAAAAAGCTGAATTCGACATGCTGATAGCCACCTTTTTGAATTTTATGTTTATGATTTTTGTAAAATAACAACCAAGCAACCAATCAAAACATTCAAGCAACCAATCAAAACATCCGAGCAAAAAAATATGATCACTTGCTTGGTAAATGACAGAGATAATTTTGAAAGCATTTTTTGCTGTTTTCTTTTTTTCATAGGCTGTACTTTTGCTAGATAGTCCAAACAAATTTTGTGCAAAGAAAAATCATAATAACATACATACTGGTAATTTAAGAAATTTCTTGCCGTGCGGAAATTTAAAAAGTCAGCTAAAGGGCATGGAAGCAGAGAAGATGCGAAACAAAGTATAGTCCTCAATTCTCATTGCAGTGTCATGAACATAGAAATAAGTAAATAAAATAAAAAAATAATTGATCAAATTAAAAAGAACAAGTAAAAAAATGACAAAAAAAATTCCTCCTAGTATAAATATGGCTTTCATTTAGCGCACGTTTTTCAAAAAATTCATTTTAGGGAATTTTTAGTGTTAAGATTTTCAACCTCTTTTAAGTTTTCAACCTATTTAAGCCAAAGAATTGTAAGAAAGGGTAGAGTGTCAGGGTACCCAACCTATACTATTTGGAACTTGAAGGTTGTTTGGTCGAGTATCAAGTCTTTTAGTATTAAATTTTCTTGAGTCTTCTTCTATTATAGGCTAACTAAATTGTTTAGAATATATGTTATCTTACTTTCCAGCAGTTTGAAAATACGCTTATGCAGGAATGAGAAGGACGTTTTAACCCTTAAAAGACCAATTCCGGACCAGTCTGGGGAAGAGGGTGGCAAGAGGTATAGCCCCTTGTCAGCCATGGTAAAGCATTCCAGGTGGCCGCTTAAGGCCTCACTTGAAAGATATTGAATGCCCAGTGAAACCAAAATCAACCTTTGGGAGGCTTTAGTTCCTGAGATACAGAAAGTTTTATCCGTAAAATTTTTCTTCTGCAAAATCCACATTTTAAAATTTGGCTGGACCAGTAAGGGTTAATTTGAAAATTTTCCAAATGGCTTAATTTGGGCTTTTCTCAATCTTACATAACTTTGAAACAACCTGCACCCATTTTACAGTTGATGAATTGGTCTTTTTGAATTAGAAAAAGAAACGCCTTTATAGTATTTTGTATAGCTGATATTGTTGCTTGAAATTGTAACTGAGTGCACAAAATGTAATTTCCATTATTTTAGTTCACAAAATATGTTTAAGCTCCTTCCCAGTCACCTGTGGTGACACCAGCAATAAACCTTGTTATATAATTGTATGAACATTCCTTAAAAAATGTTATGTTATTTTCTCTTTTTTAACTTTTACTTAGGTCTGGTGACCTAATTTGTCAAAATATTTTAGCTGACTTGTCATTGATTCCTATTGATGCAGTATGTTGTCACAATCCTCAAAACTTTGATAAGACCAGAGAAAACATTGTTAGGGGATATAGAGGGGGCATTGACACTTATCAGAGTACTGGTGAACCTCCAAAATAATATAAATATGTTTTATTCAAGATTTTTTACTTGGCTAATTTTTGGTTGATTTATGAAGAATGTGTCAAATTATATTCATCTATTAGTTAGAAAGACAACTGCATCTGCAGAAAATCCCCATATTGGCCCAATTCCCAAATATTTCAGCCTTTATTGATTTTTTGGAATCAACATTTGATTTTCTAACTACTTTTTGTTACATTTCTGCTAAATTTCATTTCATTTTATTGAGTATTAGAGATTTTAACCTGGGGCCGTGTGGGTAGTTTTTAACCCACCATACATTTATCATACATCAAAATGCCAAAGATTTTGTGTTGCACCGTCATGTTTTTTCAGTATAAAGTTTTCAGGTGTAACTTGCCATACCATTCAGTTGGTCATCATACATGCAATTTAGAGTGTATATATGGCCAAATCCCCTCCTTACTATTAAATAAGGTCTTCTGTAACTTCACAAGTCATGTGATTTGAGTTTTTCAGAACTTGATATGTAGAGTTGCCTTACAGTAGAGAAACTTTGATAAATCTTTATATCCAAGCACTACATAATGCCTCTTTTGTGATATAGCTGGTCATTTTCTTTTAGTTTTTGCGTCGAAATGTGTAGTAGTCAAATAATACCAATCAATTGATAATCAATTCATCTTTAGAATTTGGCAAAGTGTTAAAGTATATGTGGGCTCACAGTTTGTGAACATGCTTGTTTGGTTTTCGTGAATGTTAATGTCAGTAAATATATTATTGAAAGTCGTGTGTAGCTCATTACATCCCTAGAAGTATTTGTTTCCCTAGAACTCTGAAATTATCTGCACTCTAAGCAGTTTTTTTTTTTAAAAAAAAAACCATTTTTTTTGAAAATCTGAGTAATCAGAGGCAACTATTTTTATTGGAAAATCATTTCAGAGTATTAAAAAATACTTTTCTGTCTTGGAATGTCTGTAATTAAGTATCGATATTGGTATACACCTGAACAGATTACCTAAATTGGGATCCACAGGTAAACTAAAATTTTAGTATCTCAAGAATTAAGCAATTAAGCAATTTTCTATTGGTCAATCAATGACTGGTAAAAAACTATGGTCTTTTATTCTAATGGTGTTATCTTAGGTGGTTTTGTAACATTAACAATTTCCCTCTCAAGCATTTTTCTAGTAGCAACTTTTAAGTAAAACTGTTTTCGTAACATGATAGTAAAAGTTATGACTTGACTTGAAAGTCAACACAAAAGTAAGAGTCAACATAAAAGTCCACACATTTTTTCTTTTTTAATTTCTACTTTCATTTTTTCTTTTTCCTTTCAAATTTCAATTACTTCATTTATTTCTCACATGGCTATTACTGTGTATATACTGTTTGTTAAGAAAATATTGCTTGTCATCCAATGCAATTTGATCACCTGTCCAAATATAGGTGGTTTATTTATTATAAGTAAATAAATTCCTTTAAGAAAACAAGATTATTGTTTACATAGTTCATAGAAACCAATCATATTTATTTTGTAAAAAGAGCCTCAAATTCCAAACGTTTTGGCTATGTAAAAAACCTTTAAAGAAAGACATTGTGAGAGCTCAGGAAAAACTAAAAAAAAATTAGCAAAGATATTTAAAATGAAAGTTGGTTTATGTACATTTTTGTTTTTAGTTTATTATAATTTGTAAAAAATTGAAATATTGTAACACTAAAATTGAATTCTTTTGAACTATCATTCTAGCGCAAATTTTACAGTTGACTCTTTAATCAGAAGTAATTGATGACTCAATACCATGGATGAACATTCAATAGATTTGTTGCAGCTACCATGTTAGCAGTGTTTAAGATTTTCTCTATATTGATTAAATTTTTTTCGTCGCTATTTATAACCAAACCTGGTAATATAAATCATTAAAATATTATTTTCGCTTCATTGTTAAATCATAAATTTATCAAACACAAATGCGTTAACACCCATTTGTTCTCTCCAATACCTTAATAATGATTAGGGTAATTAACAAAAGGACTAAGTTTTATTCCTTTTCATTTGTTCCTTTTATATTATTTTTTTGTTTGTTTGTTTTTTTGTTTATTTTGTTAATGAATGAATGCATTTTTTTGTGTGAGTGTAACTTAATTAATCAAGTATGTAATTTCTTTTATTTGTCTTTAAGAGGAGTGAGATTATTAAATAGGGCTTATGACTTTTTGTCTATGGACCACAAAAAGTTCAAAAAGAAAACAAGCTTTATCTAAATTGTTTTTTCTATTAGGCTTACTGTGTGCATATAGAGGTTCGCTGTTAGGTTTCCTGTAAGGCTTGAATGTGTTATTTTCTAAATTTAACTCAATGTCTTAAGTATTGTACTATTTTTAAGTTAATGGTTGATGTAATAGCAAGTCCATTATTTTGAAATACTTTTGAAAATCTTTTTTCGAAGTTGATCTTGTTTTTGAGGATTTTTATTTCTCAATATTCCTAAACCATGGTCTCTATAAAGTCTGAGTTCATTTTTAGTAATAATTGATGCCAATTTAATAAGAAGGAATGAACCTACTAACTTGCATATTTCCGCCCCATCAAAACAACCCATCGGAACATCAAAGTCTTTGTCTTTACGTTTTACCCAGACATCATTGTTGTAAAATAACAATGTTTTCCAGGCTTGCATTATAATATTAAGTTCTTGATCAGATAGTTGGTGGCTGGATTTTGCAAAGATTTCATTGGTGGCAGGATTTCATCAAATAAACTTTACAAAATCATTAACAAAAACACAGTGAAAATAAGCTATAGCCGTTGTAAGAACATTGCTTCAATTATTTCTTCACATAATCGAGTGTTGCTAGGAAGGAGTCAGCTAAACCATGAAAATAATCATGGATGTAATTGTCAAAAAAAAGCTGATTGTCCCTTACAAAACTGATGCTTGACCCCAAAAGTCATTTATAAAGCAACAGTTAGAAATGACAGAGATAATGATACATGTTTTTACATAGGACTGTGTGAAACACCCTTCAAAGATAGGTACAGAAATCATAAGCAATCTTCAAGAGAGAGGACAATAAAAAGAAGCCAAATCGTTATAAAAACAACGCAGAACTTTCAAAATATGTATGGAAGCTATATGAAGAAAAGAAAGAGCCCATAATTACTTTTGATATAGTTAAAACAATTAAAAGCACATTAGCAGATAATTGTATGTTATGTCTAACTGAAAAATCAATCATTATGAACAACATCGATGATCCAACTATGCTAAACAAAAGAACAGAATTTATTTCGAAATGTCGTCACACTAATAAGCATTTATTGAGATTGATTTATATCTTCTCAGTATGTTTAACATATTTTTTTTTTATTTCTCTTCCAGTGTAATGTATTAAATTGTATGTCTGATAATTGGTAGAAATGCCATGAAACACAATGTAGCGTAATATATTGGATTTCATTTGTCCACCTATTATTATTATTATTGTAATATAAGCTCAATATAATACAATATAAACTCAGTATTGTGTGAAAAAGGGGTTTTGAAAATAGTTTTTGAAATACACTTTGGGAAGAAAATAAATAATAAGATCAAAATTCTTGAAAAGATTTTTTTTTGTCAATATTTAGCTATAATTTAAAAAAATACTGGCTGCATAATATTTATGACATAACTAAAAATTTTAAATTTACATAATTTGAGACTTGGTAAAAATTATTTAATTTCTCTGTTTCTATTTTCTGTATTTTTTAATATTTGTTGTAGGAAACAAGCAGGAAAAATTCAAGTTGAACCTTTGGAAGGTACTTAGAAACAATAGTTAACGTTCAGTCATGAGGAAACTAGGTGTTGAAGATGAAGAAAGAAAAGAAGTTTCGGAAAATAATATTCGTAAGAGTGGTGAGTAGATACTAAAGGCTGTGGAATTAAAATTAAATTCATCAGAAGGGGTTAAGTTTGCAGAAGTAGAAAAGTTCTTAATAGCCCATTTCCCCAGCATCAGGAATAAATCTTGGTTCTTAATTTGTAGAACCATTTAGAATATACGTCGAGTTTGTTTGATAAAGATGTAATTGAAATCTTGCTATGTAAATGTTTTTAAAAATGTTTTAAACTGTTTAGTTCTATGACCTGAAGGTAGTTGATGTAGCGGCAAGGGGCTAAGGTTTTGCCAGAAACCTCCAAAAATTTTTCAAATACCTCTGTACCAAGAATTATTGGTAAAGACATAGTAGGGGTATTAACAAGTATTTACAAAAATTCCTAAAACATTTCAGTAGTTGCTGTTGTAACAGGTGCAAAAAATTGAGTAGAAGTATTTGAAGTACACTCCTGTAGTAAATGTTATATGATTATGACTCTGAGGATGGAAAGTTGAATTCCTTGTGACTATATATGGTCTTGCATAAGAAAAGGTGATTGACTTTATTTTCAAATTCTTTGAAGTTATGGAAGAAAAAATCTATATTATTCCTGGAAAATCAGTTTTAGATCTTAAGTCGATGTTGGAGCATTATAACCTATCTTTGAAAATCCTGAATATTTTGGAAGACTAAATATAATTCCTTATCTAGGTGTGAATACCTAGAACATGGGTTTGGAAACTCAAACGTGCACATGTATAAATACGCAGTTGATCTTCCATAGATATTCAAACCGTAACAGGCTTGGAATCCCAAGCAATTCAAACAGAATCCCAATTCAAATATAAGTTACAGACCCAAAAAATTGGTTTTAGACCCCAAGCGTACGTTTGAGACCCAAAACATTTGTTCTTGTCTGGAATATGGTTTTGGATTCAAAACATAGTTTTTAACCTGGAACATAGCTTTCAAGTCCAAAACATAGGCTCCAGACCTAAGACATTGGTTTATGGAAAACCAATTCCCTAAACCTTTGTCTAAGACCTGAAATCTAGTTTTAGGGAATTCAAACCTGGGTTTAAAAACTCCAAATCAATGTTCTGGGCATAAATCTTATGTTTCAAAACTGTAACCTTTGTTTTGGACTCAAACTTGTGCCGAGGGTCTAGAACCCATGTTCAGACCTTTAACCTTTGTTTAAAAAGTAAAACCTATCCTTTACATCTAAAGTATATTTTTAGGTGTAAATTGTTTCTGACTCAAAATCTATGCTTAGGATTCAAAATTCTAGTCTTAGACCACGAAGCTAAATATGAATCCGCAACGTGGAATTCCAAAGTCAAAATAATGACCAGGTAATCAGCAATTTTACACATTGCCACTCTACAGAGTTTGGAGAATCAAATCTTGTTTCCTGGCAGGCACTTTCTTTTAAACGGAATGTAGTTAAACAATTTGATATCCCAAACATAGGTTTCAAATTGAAACATGGGTTTTAGCACCTGAACTTGGAAAGTTGACTTAACAACTTTGTTCAAATATTGCTTGTGATAGATAGTCCAGGCACCAAAAGTGAGATGAAAAAGAAAATCTTGTTAATATCAAGTCATCAACTGAGGGATCATAGTTTATTCAATCCCTTTGTACAGTTTTTGAAAACAAGGCTCATGAATTTATTACCATAGTGAAGAGAATTGTTATTTATTAGAAGGTAGAAGAAGAGAACATCAAGGTGCTAAAAAAATAGTAAAACTAACTAAATCTTTATTATCTCTCCTTATTAAGGTGGTGTATGGGAATATTTTTGATCAATGCACTGATTACATAAAAATACTGTAAATTTGAAATATTTTATCTTGAGTGACTCGTGTTTGTTTAGTAGTTATTTTAATTGTCATTACATTTTCATTTCCTTAGTCTTCCTTGTAACGTGAAGGAAAGTGAGAGTGAACTTGAAATTCTATCCTACCATCCTTTGATCCCAGATTGTCATATAATTAAATGGCAATTAACTTTATATCATTAGCTTTTTACTTTTGTCGAGTTTTATTACGTCTCTTGAGGTGCTGTTCACAGTTTTTCTTGCTTTTTCTTTCGCCGCCTTTTTTGTGTGTGATACAAGTAGCAGAGTGAAGAGTGAAGGAAGTTTTTAAAAAACTCGCCTTTTTGACATCAAATACATTCTATGTTTTACGTTCGCAGTCTATTCTATCAATCCGTCAGTGTGCAGTAACACATACCTGTTCAGCCTCCTTAGCTTCTCAAACAAGTACATATATATCATGATTTAAATTTTTTCACGAATTTATGTTTAGGATTATTTTGACTGATGGTCTGTATTTTTATTTTTAGCTTTGAATTTATCTTGTCATTCGATTCATAAGTTTTGTGAATGTTGTGTTGCTGCAAGATGCTGTTTTTAATCACGCCCTAATCCCGCGTTTGCCAAATCACATGATCAGACGATCCAGATCCTAAAATTTTAACTTTAGTTTTAGCACTTTGCAGATGAAAGTAGCCTTCCGCAGAAGAGCAGCAAACGATAACAACTTTTTTTTTACACTTTTTTTCACACGTAAAATAATTTTTAGTACTATTATGCATAGAGTACCTTCAGGAAGCATGAAAACTTTAGTTGGTCTTGCTGTCATTTGTTTTGTTTATATTTTCTCTTACTTTTCTATCATTCAATAAAATTTTAGTTTCTAAATGTATGGATTTTATTATTTTGATGAATAAAAATATTTGTTTACTAATTTACTAGTATATATTATACAATTCATGCTCAACTTCACTATTTTCAAGAATATGTAAAAAAACCTGATAAAACAATAATTGGTAATGATCTTTCAGTTCAAGAATTTAGAAAGGCATCCAAGACTCTTGAAAAAAACAAAGCACCGGGGTATGACACATTGAAGAGTGAGTTAGTTATTGATATATTTGACATTA
>JANSTP010266782.1:0-10732 GCA_025330745.1 Cladonema radiatum | reverse complement strand
CGCGTAGCGATCTGGGACTGCGTTAGCAGGCCAATACGACGCTTCAGCGTCGTGCGACGCTGCGTGCAGCTAGTATTAAGAATTACTTTAATTTTGGATTTTTCACATACTATATGTAATATTTAAAAAGTCTATTCCACCTTTAAGCAAGTCCCAAATTAAAGCATTATGAATCGCAAATTGCAACGAGATTTTTAAAAAGTTAGATATGAAATTCTTTATATATGTCTAAGATCCAGATACAAAAATATTGTACTAACTCTTTCAATTATCAAAAAAATATTTTTCCGTAATACAAAGTGAATTCAATTCTTACTTCATAAAATATTGTTTACATACTCACAATCTTTATCTCTTCTGGAATTTCCATAAAGTTATTTTCTTTTATTCTCACCTGTTTTCTTTTTATAGAATCAAATATTTACATTCATTTAGATAAAACATGTTATTCTGCGTTTTATGAAGTAATTTTATTAAGTAATACTAAGTAATTGACATCATGAAAGTTGGAACATTCTATTAAAAAAACATTCTTTTTGAAGTCATTGAAAAACTTATTTTCAAATAAATTACTTTTTAATTAGGGTGAAAAAAAAAATCATATCATGGCAACAAAATTATCAAATAAAGATCACATATGTGAATTAAAAACGGTGAAAAAATGGGAAAATGTACTGAATTGCAAACTTGAACATGATATTGAGGGAGCAAATGTGAAACATATAAGATGTAACGTGTGCAAGAACTGAAAAAAAAAGAATCAATATGACAGAAGGCTTAAACAGAAGTTGGATGGATCCTCGCACATGTTCAATCAAGAAAAATTTGTTGAAAGCTCATTTGTCAACAAATCAATACAAAGAGGCTATCAATTTCGAGAAAAAAGAAAATAGGGCTGCCGCTTCATTTCAAGAAAATGTTATTTCAAATACTCCAGTTGGAAAAAGCTTCCAAAAGCTTAAACAAAATGATCGAGAAAACCTACAGACAAATTTTAATTGTGTATGATTATATTGCTCATGAAGAATGCTTTTTTACAGATTACCCAGAACTGCTTCGACCCATAAGCTTAATAGTGTAGAAAATATCCAAAGCAATTACTCTACCGATTGCATGTGCTTCTGCAGTGTTTACTAACTATGTTAATTGCAATATAAAAACTATGCTCGTTGAAAAAATTTCAAAATCACCAGACCATTGTATTTTGAGTGATGGATGTATGGATAGTGCTGTATTAGAGTGCTGATTTATGTGATTTATGTATGTAAGAGAGTTTGCCCGTTTGTAAATTCCTTTCTACCAAACTGCTGATAACACCGATGCCAATGAAATAGAAGAATGCTTGCAGAAGGCGGAATAACTGAAGGCAAATTTTGGCCGAATATTCAGTAAATTTCATGTAGCTGAACCAAAGCCGAATATTTGAATTAGTATGAAAAAATTTGGCCATTAAGGAAAATCTTCTTATCTTTGGAATAAATGCGAAATTTGTGTATAAACTTAAACTTCTTTCTATTCATATCAAGTGTAAAGGGTTCACTTTCAGTAATATAAAAACATCCTTGGCGCTGGGGGATGTATTATATCTTGAACTCCAAACATGAAACAAGTTTTGCACACAGAAGGTGAATATCAAAGGTTTAAACTTTTGAGCCTAAATAAACATAAACTTAAACTTTCAATGTCAGCGTTCATACCAATGGCTGTTGTGATCGATCAAGAGAGACCTTATAAAAATTTAAGTACGCTAAATTGAATGTGTCATTTCCTGTCTTCTGAATCATGAAGAAAGGTCTGATATACATTTATATGTTGATCATGATGGCTGCTGAAGGTGAGTACATTGAATTTTTTCCTTCTAATCTTTTTCTTTCAGACTTTATTATTTGATCTCTTAAATCATGTCTAGACATGGGAACAAATATAAATAATCATCTTCTTGCGCATAAATGGTAACTGACATAAGAAGAAATTGTTGCACTTAAACAAATATTCATTTTAAATAAACAAATATTTGTTATCAAAAAAAATTTCATCAACTTTAATAATTAATTTTTTCTTCATGAATATGGCTAAATTAACATGATTTTTTTCCAATAAATTACTTTATTGATGATATGGCTTAGATATTATTAAATCTGTAAGTGCTTATTCTTGAGCCTTGCTTTGACTTTGATGTTATTATTAACTCTATTTGGCCCGGGGTGCTGAGGATGGATCATTCGGTCCGTACCCCCCTAATTTTATCAGGAACCAAACATCGTCTGAACTTGAAACTTGGCACGATAGTAGACCCTTACAAATACTTTTAAAAAATGAAAAAAAAAATTGACCTGGGGGTCGCCAATGATGTCATCACCGATTTTCTCCCCTGTAGCCGATTTTCTGTATTTTGATATGCCTTAGTAAAGACTGTCTTTGGCAACATTCTGGCAGTTGCAAGCATTTTTGTCTGTCAAATCACAACAACATAGGTTTCAACTTATGAAAAAAAAAAATAAAAACTGGCTACTATTCAGCATTATTCAAGAAATAGTGGGGCCTGGAACTAATGTAACGTTTTTTTTTAAATTACGGGCTACTGGGCAAATCTTTGTTGCCCCATATCTAGACAAGTAAAAGTCAAAAAAGGATAATTCTTTGCAGGATAGTAAACTAGCATAAAACAATTACAAAAATTGAAAAATTAGCCCAAAGGTTATCTGGAATTTGATGACGTCATCATTCAATTGTCTTTGGGCTCCGCGACCTTGAAAATGGGGAAAAAACGGAGAAAATTGGGTTTTTTGACTCCCCAAAAATCTAATTTCATCTATTTTTGGACTAGACCTTCGAAAAAACTTTCAAACTGTTGAAATAAATAAAAAAAGCCATACCTTGAATCAAAAAAATACAATTGGAGCTTTTTTTAGCAATATTTGGCCAAAAAATGGTGTTACATCCTGAAAATAACCTCCCTGTTTTGGGCCAATGGCCCAAAATTTCTAAAAACTATTTTCATCACATTATTCCTCATAAAATTTTATTAAAAGTCACCAAAAATCATGCTTCAATCTAACGTAGAAGGGAAGTAATTAAAAAAAGTTTGGCGGGGGGGGGGGTAAACTGGTATGTTATTATTACTTTAGTTAAAATTTTATTTGCTTCATTTGGCAATCCAAAGTGCAAAACAGCCCAGTTTTTATTATGTTAATAAAATTTCCTCCTATGCTTGTTTTAATTCAGACTTTGACAACGGTGAAAATTTATTTTATGCAAACATTAAAATGTGTTGCCTGTAAGCCATTTTGGAACATTTGAGCTCTTTCATGAGCTGCAGATTTTTCTGCCTCAGCATGGATGCGCATCCACCCGTAGTGACGATGTATACTGCGGATTGGGAACTTCTGCTGGCCTCTCTTTTGATGGGTGTCTGGTGGCACTGGTTCATAGCTAACATTCAGGTCCCCTCCAATTCTATTGGTATACATTGAATAACAACAGGGCTAATGGTATAGCTTTAAGCTAAATCTTGGACGTCAGCATGTAGAGAGGGTTTTGGCTATATTACACATTTTACCATGATGTAAGCCTCTTTTATTGTACAAGCAGAAACATTTTTTCTTACAAAAGCACATACCAAAGACATTATGACATATATGTGACATATAAGACATATCGGTTATGACATGTATGTGACATATTATGACATATATGACATATCGGTTTTTAAAATTCTACTGAAGCTAGAGCCGAAACCGAACTGAAAAAGCAATCTGTTTCCCATTCCACTAGGTCTAAGGATATTGTTGGATAGACCTCAAGAATAAAGCCATGACAATTGCAATCAAAAGCTACAATATTTTCCTGATGCATAATGAGTCATTATCACAATTGAATTCTCCACAAAAAAGACAATCCAGATTAAAAGAATTCTTAAAACAATGGGAAAATGCATCCTTAACAATATCAATAGCAATTTTTCTAGATGTATTGTGACCATTTTGTCCACTCAGTTTGGGTTTTTAACAAGAATTTCATGACGTTGTTAAAGCGGTAATAAGAGTTCAAGAGTTTTCTTGGACAATGGGGAAACTGCGAAGGTTGATCAACCAATCACTAGAATTGGAGGATAACACCATACTAACTAACTGTACAAACTTTCAAGAGCAATTAAAAAAAATTTTTTTTTCATTATTATTTGCATACAACTAAAATACTGAAGGCCTTTCTCCATTCAGCCATTCTTTCACCTGAATTAATTATTTTTCTCTAGGAATGTAATTAACCATGCACAGAGTGTCTTTTAGTAAAATTCCAGCGAATGATTTCATCATACTTGAGCAAAAAAAAAAGTTAAATCGAATTAGACTTTTTCAGCATTCTGTAAAAAAATTGACCAATTAATTTTCATTTTGAGTATTTTGTCGATTCTACAAATTTGCTACATCACCTCCTGGTCTTTCAAAATTCCAATCAGTCTAAAGTGATTCGCGAAGGAAGTTTAGTGACTAAGTATTTGTACAACATTATAGCTTTATATACTGATATAACTAGCTAGCTACGATGAATTTCAAAAATACCAATAATCTGTCAACATTGGCAGCTCAATCGGATCTAAATCCAGAAGAACTCTTTCAAATACAACAAAGCATATCTCAAAATCAGGAGCATTCCAAGCACATGCACAGCAACTTGAATCACCTGAGTCAGCCATCTGTTGTAAGCAACAATGCAGATAAGCAAGCTACTAAAAATACTAGATGTTCATCAGCACCAGTAGCTATCGATATTCCAAGTTTGATGCCCACTCTCCAAACAATTTTTTACCAACATTCAAGCACTCACCTACCTATATGAATTAAGGAGCCCAGTCTTTCATGTAGCACCCCTACAAGGAGGAATCATTACCTATTTGTTGCTAACAATATACCCCATCATAAATATATCCTTGTACCAAATCAAGTTGAATGTAGCAGACTTGATGATTTGCTCAGCAGATGGTATCACTGATGATGAACGTATTCAGCAAATTAATCATGATGAAAATAAATTTGTTTGTCAAAGCAAAAACAGGCTAGCTACGTTTCAGGTGAAATAGTTCTTATTCCCTTTGTTTAGCTCTTATTTGTTTAGAATTATTGTTAGAGCCCCAATGTGAAGCAACCCAAACACATAATATACTTACATACTGTAACATTATACACCACACTCAGAAGTAAATTCATCCAGCAGTAGACCATCTGCGGGATGCTAGACATTAGTGCTTGTAAATATAAAATGTAAATATTCCATTGGTGTTTGAGTGTCGTAAATATTCAATCGAACACCAATCGAACATCAATCATTCAATTGGTGTTCAATTGGTTCAATTGTTTGCTTTTGTTTGATTTAATTCGATTGACCACACCTGGAAATTGATTCAGAAAGAGAAATTGATTCAGCTTTTAAAAGTATCATGCACAAGATTTATGCATCTGCGTAATTAGGTCTCTCTCTTTTGAATACTGTAAGATGTACTGGTAAATTGTAAGTAAACTTATCTTAGTTGCTTTTTTAGGTCAAACTGCAATAATAAGACTTCCTCAAGGAGGAAAAGAGCTTCAATTGATATTGACAAGTAGATTCTAATTGAATCGGTGCGAGAACAGCCATGCATCTGGGACGTTAGATTATTAAATTCAAACACAGAGCTGAATAAAAGGCAGAATGCTTGGGAAGCAATTAGCATGCAATTGAATGAAACTTCAAGTTAGTTGTAGCAGTTGTTTTCTGACATTGATTTTATGTCATGAAATGCAAAATTCTTTCTTTCAGTAGCTATAAAATTATTGATATACTCTTTCATTTCTCTCACTCTTTGTGTCGTTACTTTGGTGCAACGAAACCCAATTCATTCAACCCAATTTGGAAACAGTTTCAAACTTATTAAATAATTAATTTCATGATTATTAGAGGGCCAGTCCAATAGAAAAGAGGTGCTAATGAAATATCTTTTTTCCAACAGGGTATAAGCCAACAATGCCTCAATGTCATTGTGTATTGGGCCTGTATATTAATATGAAATAATTCATTTCCAGTGGAGGTGTTGAAAAACCTTTGGAAAAACATGAGAGACATATTTTCAAAGTGCCTCAAGAACTGAAAACTCTCAACTAAATTGGGAGCACCAACTCAAAGAATGCAAGTTCTTTCAACAGCTACTGTTTCTGAAAGACCCTTTGTCTCCATTACCAACTGAAGACAATGTAAATTTGGAAATAGGTGAAAATGCAAAGAAATTGAAAGAACCAGATATGTAAGTTTGAAAAAGCCTAGAAAAGGGAGAGAACATGAGGAAAATGATCCAGATGCATTGTTTTGTTGCAGTTTAATAAAACGTTTCAAAGATTTGCTGAATAAGAAAAATTGTTTGACCATATTGAAAATTGAAGAAACATTTTTCAACATTGGTTTGAGCAATAAATACGTTCTTTTGTGAACAGCATATTTTTTAGTGCTGATCTTTTGTTTGATATTACTATTACTATTTTATCGAAAAGCTATTTTGTTCTCTATCAATTTTTCATCCTACATTTTTTGTTGTTCAGAATTTGATTTGATTTAAACCTTATTTGACCTGGGAAGAGTGGTGAGTGGTAAATTTACCCCATGTTAAACTTTTATTAATTACTTTGGTTCTACTTCATGGGGTAATTGAAATATTCCTTAAACATGTTGCGCACATTTTTCGCATTTTAGCTGTGATTCTGCCTAGCATTATCGTAACTATTGTCATCATAGGATTCTTATTTTCAATTAATGATCCCTATGGCTTGAAAGAAAAACTTAATTCCATAAAAAAATATCCTTTAAAAGGATAAAAAAAACCTATTAATATTTGAGGCACTCCATGATACAGCGATGAAAAAGTAAAGAAATTCCCAAGAAATGAATTGTATAAAGCCATACAATATCAAATATTAACAGGGCGAGTTGACTTAAGCACCAAGGCACTAAGCAAATGAAGGCAAAGACATTAGGCAAAGGCATTAGGCAAAGGCATTAAGCAAAGGAACTAGGCAAAGGCAACAGGCATTAGGCAAAAGGCATCAGGCAAAGGCATTAGGCAGAAGGCAAGGACATTAGGCAGAGGAGAAAGGCACTAGGCATAGGAATTAGGCAAAGCCAACTTGTCCTGTTAATATTTGATATTGTATGGCTTTATACAATTCTATATGGTTCTATATTTTATATACTTCATGGGTTTTTTTATCCTTTCAAAGGATATTTTTTTAAGGAATTTCGTAACTTTTTTAGTCTTTTCAGAAAGATAATCATAAGACAGATTAAAACTGTCACAATTTGGATAAATATATATTTTCTAATATATACCTAAAATAATGCACTATTGTTTCACGTATCTTTAAATATTATCTGAATCATTTCTGTAGCTCGAAATTTGTTACTTATGTATTTTTTAGTTCTTCATGGTTAATTTGTTATGAATAAAAATAACATAACACTGTCGTCTGTCAGGTTTCCGTTGTTGCTTCTCCTTTATTTCTTTTTGTGGTTTATACATTTTCATATATATGTATTTGTACTTTGTATTTGACTGCATTATTAATCAGAAATCAAAAAGGTATTAATTATTTTTATGGATGATGGTGGTATGCTCCCTTGATCAATTTTTTATCAATCAAATAGCTAGTATTCTTTCATGATGTAAACAGTACATCATATGAATTTGGCTAAGATCATTTCTATACATTAAGCTTTGGTGAGACATAGGGAGAAATATTGAAACTAAATGAAAATATACAAAATTTCAGCTGGGCTTAAAAAGAATTCAGCCAAAAAAAGTAATTATTTGTAAAGCTCTGGCTGGGATTTGAACCCAGGTTTTCCAAAATTCTTGGATGTCCTAAACCACTAGACGACCAGAGTAAAAAAGAAGGTAGTGAATTATGCCTTGAGTTCTTGAGAAATTGATAATATAAAACAAGATCTCCTAATAATATGATAAGAAGCTTCAAATGCACTACCAGCAACTAATTTCGAAAAAATTTTGCAAAGGGTCTCCTTGCAACCCATAGGACCAAAATATATGAATGTACACACATCAGAATACCATAAAACAAATATTGCACTTATTAACCTAAATAACACTGCCAGTAACAAAAACAAATGCATAAATGTAGTATATACAAAAACTATTCAATAACATACATACAGAACTTATAGTATTTCTGAGTTGATTCTAATTGTATTGTTTCTTTTGATATTGTGAATCAAGAAAAACAGAAAATTTCCAGTATCCGTTTCAGCAAAGGTAAAACTACAAATGAGCTTTATTTTGGTCTAAAAGGAAGTCAATCTACATTAAGAATCTACCAGAATTTTTAAAACAGAATATTCATATTTGACCTTATTATAATGATGAATATTTTAGTCTGCCAGCAATAACTAATCAATTCCAAAAAAGAACAACTAATGCTACAATGAATTCTGTACATTGATTTAATTTTATTTACTGTTTTGCTTTAATCAATCTCGTAGGCATTATCATTCCCTATGAAGAGGAAGGCAATTTTTGATAAGATATTTTTTAAAATAGGATCTTTTTTAGCAACTATATTTTTAAGAATATGTTCAGAATATGAATTGGTTGCATCTAAAGTTACAAAAAGTACAGTTAAAAGAACCTCAAAAATTGTATTTCTTAAAAATAACATTATAAGATCAATAGTGATTTTTAATCTCATAAATCTTCATTAACGATAGAGCATGATTCAAATATCGGACTCCATTGGCTGGGTCTTCAAAGAGTACAATGCAAGACCAATGGATACAATGCATGCTTTGCTGCTAAAAGTATACAATTAGTTTCTAAAGAAAATCGAGAGTGAACTTTAATTTTCAACCTGTCAATTATCAAGCATTCAACAATTTTCAACTTTTTACAGGCCACAACAAAATAATGGTCAAAAATGGTCTTTTTGGAATTTCAGCAGCAGTTAACAAAATAAGGAGCAATTTTGGTTTTTTCAATTAGCTACACGTTTTATTTTTGATAAAAAGAGTTTTGTCATGGAACATATATAAACCTTATGGCAAGTTGAAACTTATCAGGTGTAGAACAAGTTGCTTATCAAATCTTAGACCAGTGTTTGTATAAAACAAACAATAAAAAAGTTTATACAAAAATGGAAACAACAATAACTTTTCTGCCAAAAAACAATACTTTTGAAGATGATATGGCATATGCAGCAGCAGTTGCTATTTTTGCCCCAAAATTTAATGACTGTTTAAACCAATATTATTACTAATACATCTGGCATTACTGGAAGATAATGCCCTGAAAACATCGTTTTAATAAGCTATTTAAGTCTTTCTATTTTAACTTAAAAGGGCTTAAATTTCATTAATGCCCTCTGGAGCGAGCTGTTCTGGCCATTTACACCCTCAGGAGTGGGCATTAGTGGCCATTTATGCCCTCGATTGATAATGAGTGACTTTCTTGCTATATTTTCTTGTTGACGTTCGAATTTTTAATTTTCGAATGTTTTGCTGGAACTTCGAAAGAGTAAATTCAGAAAAGACAGCAATAAAAATTAATCAATAATTAGAAGGATTAGACATGGAACAAAAGAAAACTATGATTTTTATTTTGCAGTTGACTACAATTACTAAGTTTTTGAAAAATCCCAAAAAACATTCCCTCGAAAATTAAGTACAGAGAAATATCTGTACTGTAATTGTAATCATGTTGTAATAAAAAGAATAGATGTGCTACTTAGCTAGTTTACTTAAGGAATGTTTTTGGGGGCCTGTTTCTTTTTTCAAGTAAAAAAAGGAAATGTAATGTGAAAAAGTAAAATTCTTTTTACAATAAGATGCGGGAGTGTGTGGTATTGGTAATAAGGGCATAAATTGATCTGGCGGGCCATAAATAAAAAACCCGGGCGGTAAATATGTTACAATGCCCTCAGAAATCATGTTATTGTTATATTAAAGTACCTTCTCTTGTAATATTTGGTATTTTATTTATCAAATGGTTGCCTGACTGTCTGAGACAGGTAAAAACTTAACCCTATCTGGACAGGGAGATTCCCCCTTCTGGTTTTCCTAAATAGCTCTGTTTGTGTTATAGATAGAACGGTAATTTTTTTTGACTTTTCCTAAAATTTTATAACAAACATTTATTGAAAGATTTTTAAAACATATATCAAACAGCGGCCATGGCTGCCAATTTTCGGATGCTGCTCGCTCAATATTTTTCCAGGAAAAGCCCAAAAACCTTACTTCCGGCATAATTTATCAAAAAACCATATTATATGTGAAACTAAATCATTTGAAAATGTGACATCTTGGTGAAAACTGTGTGTAAAAAGCTTTTTTCATTCAAATTTTATTTCAATTTAAAGGTTTTTAGCCATTTTTCCCTATTTTCGCACCCAAATTCGGCGAAACGATGACATCATCATTTGGAAATGACACTACAAAACTGTTTTGGGCTCATTTTGTTCCTTATTGGTTGGTCTTCCTCTGTGGAAAAGATTATAGAAAAATACCTTCTAGAACCAGAGTTCTGGAGGGGGCGGAATCTTCCCAGTCCTCATCAAAGAAAGCCCGGTCCAGATATGGTTAAGGGGCTAAAATCAAAAAATTAGAAAAAAACAGTTTCAACTAGGCATGCAGAAAAAGTAAAAATCAGAAAATTTGTTACAAATAGTTGTTTTAAGAAGCAAAGTCTACTAATTTTCAAACT
>JANSTP010266771.1:0-10734 GCA_025330745.1 Cladonema radiatum | reverse complement strand
CGTCTGGTGTCGAGGAATCGAACTCGGGTTTATAATCATTTGAAAATCGGACGTTGAATGGCTCAGATATTATCTGAAACAGAAAATTTAATTTTTTGTTGATAATCTTCTTTAATTATTCTTTCCTATTTCTACAAAATATTTTCTTGTACACAATAGCCTTGAATGAGGTTGGTTTCTAGTTGAATATCCTAAAGCCGGCAAGTTGCGAGAGAACATTTAATAAGGGACTAAAATCTAGTCTATGTGCAAAATAAAAACTATTTATCATATCTATTTTGACCCGTAGAGTATTCCGGAATAGACTTGTGGCAACCGAATTGGGACGAAAAATGAACGAATGGGGACACCCCTTTCCAGGTTGACAAAAACAAATTCTAGGAGGTTTCAAATGCTTTACTAGGGCAAAACTGGCAGCAAAATGACAAGAGCACACAGTCTAAGATTTACCTCATTTTAGAGATGGAAAACGTTGTTGTTAGAATAATCTTAATAAGATTCTGATAAGCTTGTGATCTTAACTCCAATACTGGGACCAAGAGGAATTTCCGTGTCCAAGGTAGGGAATGGGAGGCTATTGCTAGGCCCACTAATATTTCTGAATGAATATGGACAAATATTACAAATCTCAACTTTAATCGGGCTTATTCATCAAATTCGTTTAGCAAACCTCTGAAAACAAAAGAAATAAAAGCCTTTGTATTAGTCCTAGCAAATTATAATAAAGCAAAACAATTTGATTTATAAAATAGTTTGTTATTCGCTTACTAGCCAATCAAAAATCGAATCAAGTTAGTCATGAATGCTAAGTAAATTAAATGAAGTCACCAAGAATCTCAAGACGATTGAATTTTTATAAAATTATGTTGGGATAGTTTGAAAAACAAGGACTATCAGTTGTTCTCGGACCTTCAGGACCTTCCATTTTTCAATGTCCAGGTTTACTACTGGATATTAGCAAACACCGGAAACTACATGCTCAGAAAAAAAATGAAAAGGAAATGAAATAGGACAATTTCAATAACTTTTACAGTAGTTGTCTTATAAAATATATACAGAACAGCCAAGCAATGTCCTGTACTTGATCTTTTACTGTATTCGAATTTCATTCAACCGAAACTAATACCTCATCAGTAAAAAAAAGTCAAAAAAAAAAAAAAGAAAAAAAAGAAAAAAGTTTTTTCAATTACCAGTTTCTATGACGTTTGAAGGTTAAGAAAAAAGTTTAGTCGAAATAGAAAAAGCCTGCAAAACTTTTGTTGGCAAAAAACAGTCACTTCGCTAAAAATTTAGTCTCTTTTTGGCGACATTTTCTTACCTATAAGATAGTATTAAATGAATTTAATTACACGATAAAATAACAAGAGAAAGCATAATGGAAAAACACACAGAGACAATAACACAGTCAACACACCTGGTGTCCATAATTACTTGTGTAATTCAATTGGTATCCAACTCCATATACTGAAACTTTTAAATCTGTAAAGTTAGCTTGTGTTCCTTCAACATTCACAATTTTTGTTCCACTCAAGATTGCACCATTCCCTGTGCCAATCAATTCCACACTTATAACCCAGGCCTCTTTCAATGGATCACCAGGTAGATTGGTACCAATATCAAAGACCTGGATAACAGGTTGGGTACCGAAAATAACTGTTTCGTTAGCATTATCGGGTTTCACTGATTCCTTTATATAGAATTGTCGGTCGTTGATTATGATATTTTCAGATTCCGTTGTCAAGTTCACATGCTTCGGAATATCAGGATTAACAGTAACTTCAAAGCAGAGTTTTTCGTTTGTAGACGAATTGTAAAATTCTAAATCGGTAAAACTAATTTCCCCAGATGGAGGAACCGATTGAAATGTTTTTCCGCTAAACTGATTGGCTGAGCCACTCAAGCATGACGTCACATTTATATACCACTGGTTCCCAGTATTACCCAGACTCCCTGCTAACGCATCAGGTTTATAACTGCGAACCTGCGCAATAGGCTGTTGCCCGCAAGCCACGGTGTCGTTGCAATCTGCCATTTGCTGCAATAAACTCAAATAGAAAATCCTTTCTTTAACTTCAAATAATTCGCTTGTATGTTCCGCAGAATAATTTGACATCGGAACAGTATAAGCTCTAAATTTAATTCGATATCCAGTACCGGGCAAATCGATACTTAGATTCGATAAAGCGCCAATGCCGTCTATAATATTGGTTTGTTTATCACCGAGAAATTTAGCATTCTGCAAATTACCAGTCTCAATCAAATCGGCTTCAAACAGCCATGTTCTTCCTTTCCATCCTGTTTTTACGATATCTTGTGGATTGTACCATACATCATGGACTGTGACGATTGGCGTTTGAATAAACAACATGGCGTCATACACGTCATCAAAATTAGTCGCGAAGTTGAAATATAATTGGCGCTCTTTAATCATGTGACTGCCATGCTCGATTTCAATTTTTTTTCGATTAACAGCATATACTATCTTATAGCCACTACCGGCATGTGAAATGGATAAATTTGTAAAGTTGGCCCAACCGTCGATTATTGGGACTCTAGTTTCTCCAAGTAACCTTACACCTTCTTCATCGTAACTTGAATTAACGAGTTTTGCGATAACATGCCAAGGTTTATCGATTCTTCCAACATTCTCGACTAAGCGGTCATCTTTATTGTATAACCGCAACTTTGGTTGCTGTGGAAACGGAACGCTTTCATTGCTATGGATACTTGGTTCTTCTAAAAGTTTGATTTTTGTTGGAATAAGAAAATCGATGGAATTTTTGTTACCTTCAGCTTCAGCCTCCTTTGCTTTTCGTTCTGCATATGTCTCGTTATACTTGTATGTACTGTTGACAACTAAAGAAGAGTTTAAAGAACATTATCATCTCAGAACATTGTTTAACTAATGTAACTCGAGCACCTGTAACTCGAATAATCGACTAAATTTATAAAGTTACAAATACCCACCCTTGACGGCTCAAAATACATAATTTCAACTTTACATTTATTATGAGTCATGCTGTCTGCCTGTAGTAAATTTAACAAAAACTCGACAAAGCATTTCTTTATAAAAATAGTTCCAGTTATAGCAAGCTTTCCAATTAAAAAGTATTAAATTTTTATTGCAATATTTTCTCTTTCCATGGTTGCTTCCTTTGACAATCTTGTCAAAACTAAATCCAGCACTGAATTAGGAATAAACCAACAAAGTCAACTTCAAAATGATAAGACTTCTAATAGTTTCACAACTAGTTGTCGAATCCAGCAAAAAGAACCTCGTTCCCATGACTTATGTCTTTGTACCGCGTCACAAGGAACAACACTCAGGAAACAAGGTTGCCAGCAAAAGGTTTTTAGAAAATAAATAGAATTGATGAACTTAACTAGCAAAGTTTGAAATCTCAAATACCATAATTTTTTCTCGCATGCAGTTGAAATTTAAGCTATTTGATGTTTTTCCTTTTTCAAGTTAAAAAGACACTTGATTCACAGAAAGTTGAGTTATAGGAAGTCAATTATACCATCGGCTTCTGTGACTGTGGGGGAATCTTCTGGCTCTTTCGTAATTGTCATTCCTACACCAGATACTGGCAATTCATCTAATGCCCCCGCCTGTACACCGTCTTGCACTGCAGGGGCAACCTCGTCGTTGAGGTAAGCCAAATCTAAAAAACAAAAAAGTTGACATAAAAATTTCCGTAAAATTAATGGTACGTTCCGGTCGTAAATTTTATTTGGTTATCCAATAGAAAATTCGACTTTTTGTGAAAATTTCATCTAAATATTCCCAACATATGTTGAGATATAATCAACTTATTATTCGAAAAAAGAAGAAAAATCACAGAAAGTTCATTCATTCATTCACGAATTTCAACAAACAAAAAAGGACCTTTTTCGACAATTTTGAAAGCCCATAACTCTACAACTAGATGCGGTTTTCATGCAAAATTTTCAGTGACGGTTTAAAATATAGAATTCTATAGAATTATAAAGTTATGCATATATGTAATTGCTGATATGAACCAATAAACACACTTGGGGGGGGGGTGCATTGGAATGTGAGATTAAGAAATGGAAATTTTTGAAGCGCTCTGCTCTTGTTGTTACTTCATAGAAACAAAGTTAACCTCGTTATAAATTTGTGGCACAAATTTTCTTCAAAAAAACCGTGCAAAAAAAGCTGTACCTAAAAGCAAAATATAACTCAAAAAATATAGTCCTTCTGCTTAAAATATTATGCCGAAATAACAGTGCAAACGTACACAAATTTTTAGGGCCGATATTTTTTGGTATACTATACTTTAAGGTATTTTAATTTCTGGGCAACGGTAAATAATCTGGTAATTTGGTTGTATTCCTCCCAACCGCCGGGAGGGAATATTAAGGATTTTTTAAAACCAGAGAAGAAATAAGGGATGAGCTTTGGTAATTTTTTTAGAAATGGGGCAGAAAAAGATGATTTCAACAATAAAATGGTTGATTTTTGCTTGATAATTCCATAAAATTACACTTTATTGGCTATATATGGGATAAAAATCCATTCTCACTGTCCAAAAGCTTCAATTTCATGTAAAAATAGCGCGAAAAAAAGAAATTTTTCGCGAGGAAGAAATAACGGCCAGAATATTTACCATTGTTTCTGGGAGCAATAATTTTTCAGGTAGATCATCTTTTTAGTCATAAAATGATTCTCAGTTCAATATTTTTAAGTGCAAAACGTTTCTCAGTTCAATATTTTTTAGATAAAATTTATTTCTTAGTTTAATATTTAAGTATAATATTTTCCTTAGTCATTTTTTCCATTGAAATATATTTTTTTTTCAGGTGCATTCCTCTTTGGAAAAAGAAATTTTCAGTACCATAGTTTTTCTAGTACATTATTTTATTTATTTTAAGTATAGAAAGTATGTTCTGTTATAGTTTCAAATTCTTCTTGCATAAGTAAGTAAATCGATTAAATAAGACATAATTGAATACCTTCCAAGGGATCACTATCATTCGAAGATTTTGACACGTTTGCTATAATTCGAACCTGAAAAATAAGATACAAATAGTCTGAAATACAAACTAACGGTCTTCGTGACTGTTGATGATTTCAACAAAATTTAATCAATGCCAGTTTGATGATCGGAGCCTTGACACTATAACATCAATTTTTGGGAATAATTCAGCTATCCAAACAGAATTAGGAGGCTGATTATTTTGTAAATTTTTAGCTTTTATTTACCATACTAAGTTAGTGAGATGGAGCTACACTTTTTTTATAAGCAACCGGTTTATAAGCAACTAGCCCTCGAGAGGCTCAAAAATAAGCAACTTCAGGGCTGAACATCTCAAAAAAAAGCAACTTTCAAATTTTCTTTGAACAAAACTCAAAGTTTTATAATGGCGATTTGACAAGACTTTGTTGACTTGGTACATATTCCTAATCTAAAAGGCAAGTTTTACATTTCAGACCACTTTTTCTTTTCAAATTTATGAAAAATGACCATTTGAACGCAAAAGATCTATGCATTTCTTGCTTTACTAAATATTTCCTTAGCAACTCATAAGCAACTTAGAAGTTTTAAATTCCGAAAAAATTTAAGCAACTCTGAGGTCTGACCTTTGAGCCTAGTTGCTTATAACAAAACGTGTTATATTGCCAGGTTGACGAATACATATTATTGATATCAAATCACTATGAATTTAAAACACTATGAATTTAAAAAAGATCTACTTAATATTTTGGAAAGGAATGAACTTTTCGCATTTACTAATTGCATTAATAACCTTCAACATCTGTAATTTAAGTATATAATGGAATTTTCTTAATATTTTTCTTTTCTTAATTTTCTTGGTTCAATTTATAACTCCTTGTAGTAATTAACTATAAAACATAACAATTTCTTGAACTGAGTCCTAAGTCCTCAACTCGCTATTTCTTATTAAAGAAATCTTTTTTTACAACAAAAATATGACAATAATAAAAGAAATAATTTCAAGTAAATAATTGAAACCAAATGACTTAAAGTATAAAAAGTATTGGAATTGACAAAATGTTTGAAAAATATGTTATAGTATACTTTTACTACAATCTCGTCTCCTGCACTTCTTCTTCTCCTCTTCAATTCAGGACTTTCGGCAATCACCTCCATATATGTAGCCCTTTTATCAATAAGGTTGCCAATATTTTCAACACATTTTTCTCCATAAAACTCTTCTGTGTCTTCAATTATCAAAGTTTCACTGGGTGATAGTGTTACTGTAACCTATTGTTAAAATGGAGTAAATAATTGAAGATTGTTAAATTTTGCTAAGATCAGGATTTGGGAAGAGAATTCAAAAAATTTTTGAAGGGGAACTGAAGTCAAGAAAACATACCCTTTGAGAGATGATATTTTAAAATTAGCAATGTATATTTAGTCTCAAATGATCAAGATCAAATGTTTTTCGTAAAATTTTAAACTTTTGTGAATTCTTACACATGCTATACCTTATTTTGGAAGTATCCCTAAATCTATGCAAAAATGACGAACGAATAGATGAATTGGATTGAAAAATGAATTGAATCGAAATTTCTCACAACAAAACAACAATAATTTAGATATAAAAGGCAAGTATATAAAGTCATGTTAATTAGGAAATATAAGAGTATTATTTTTGATCAAAATTGATATTGCAAATTGGAATTCTTGGTTCCAGGTTCGCATCATAAAATCTGATCAAACAATCAGATTGGTGAATTTGTCTAGCTTCGCTAGCTACATGTCTATGTTTGCTAGCTACATTAAAAAGCAGAGAAGCATGTGCCCCAAAGATCAATCCAAAATAGAGTGAAGGATTCCAGATAGCAAAGAGATATTGAATCACTATCTTAGATGGTTCATTTACTCTTTAGAAGTTTGAAACATGGGGATGTTAATTGGTTTAGTCGAGAAATGACGCGCTCTCTTCCAGCGGCTCTGTTTGTAGAGCCTGTTTTCAACAGTACCGTGATGTTTACATAAGATATTAAACAAAAAGTTGCTGCTATGAAGTACATTTACTTTATAGTTTTTCATGAGTAAGAGTTTCTTATCCATATCAGCATGGTTACATGGTTTTTTGAGAAGTTTTTGTCATTTTTCCAATCCTCACCACAAAAAAAAAAAACTTTACTCTTTCACTGCAGCTTTTGATTTGGATATGGTTACTAAGGCTAGCCCGGAATAGAGAACTATTAGAATTTACTCTATCTTTATAGTTTGCAATGTTGGAAGTATGACATCAGAAATGCAAGTTTCATTAATTCCATAATTCATTTAAGTTATGCTCATATACTATTATAACTATTTTATCTAATATCTTTCAGGGTCAGAGACATGATTTCAAAACAAAATTCAAATATTTATTCTAAACCTCAGTTGCCCTTTAAAAGCTTATTTTTGTCAAAAAAGTGCAAAAATACTTTCAATTTTGGAGCCCAACTGCAATAATTTAATTTATAACATGTTCCTCAACTGTTGTGCTTGCCAAATTAGTGAAGGTCTTTTTGCTTAATTTAATTTAATTTCAAGTTTCTAAACTGCCCAAACATTTATGATATGTACAGTGTATCACAACGGGTCTAAAAAATAACTGTATTATTCAGACTTTGTCATTTGCCAAGAGTGATCAAATTAATTCTTATTGCCTCTCAGTTAGAAATCACTCTCCCAAATCATGGAAAACTTGAATAAAATTAAGCAAACTACTGTCCTTAATTTATCCACAAGAGAAGCATTGGGATCTTATACATACTATGTGAATTTGAACACCCATTCAGCTCTCTTGTTCCATAAATTTCCTCAATGAAACTTTGTAATTTCATTTTTTTTTGTTGATAGTGTACACACGTGCAGCATCACAAAGTATATAAAAAGGCTGTTTTCCTTCCGCCGGGACGGCATTTTTTTTGCTGAAATCCTGAAATCTGATTGGCTGAAAAAACATTTTGCACAAAAATTTGCAGTTTCATTAGCTACGTCTTATAGCTCTTTGAATTTGAACGGAGCGCTTTTTTTTGAGAATAATGTCAATACGCATACTCAGACTTACAATGATTTCTGGTGACTGAATTATATCCACAAATGTGCCAGGTTTGATAATCATAAATACTTCACGAGTCGATATACTGAGATAGTTTGCCCCACTCACATCTGATAAATCAGGTTTAAGTGAATCGTCATTTGTTATACTACCATCAAAATTTTCTGCTTCTGATATAATCGTAACCAATTCGCCTGGTTAATAAAATTAAGAAAGTTATGGCATTTAAAAAATATAAGCGAATTAAATTTATTAGAACAAACTTTTTTCAAAATGGTAGTTTCGGAAGGTAGCCAGGAAAGCACTTTGAACACTTTTGCAATGTATAGCTAAACTTGTAAAATATGACTCCTTGGGGAAATATAAAAAGGTGGTCTTCTAACACAGGTTAAAAACTACAGAAAATCCCATTTTGAGACCAACATTTAATGGTTTATTATTGACAGATAGTCTTCTTATAGAGGTGGTCTTGCAGCAGCTTCTACTGTATAAACCAATATTTGCAGAAAAAATAAACCAAAAAAACAAAAAAGAACTGTTGCATTAAAATCAGTAAAACCCCTTTAAATTTGCCTTTAGGAAAATCAAACTATGAAAAATACTACAGCTATGAATATAGCAAAAAAAAAAAAAAAAATCTCAGTAAAAATGAAATGAAGACAATAAATTTTTAAATGAGCAAAGGTTCTTCTGTCATAAAATCATCTCAAGTGTTAGTGAATAAATAAAATAAAGTTAAAAAGAATAGCTCAGATTTGCTAAAATACAATTGTGACAGTAACTATAAAAATTCATAAGAGTGGACAGTAATTATCTTTCATAAATAATAATATTAACAGCCATGTAACACCATGATGAAATAACAGTAGGGTGTCCTCATTTTGGTTATTCAAAGAGGGTCTCTTTATACTATAATGTAGGCTTCAAGTATTTTTTGCCTTTTAATGGTTGTTTTTATAATCACTATGACAACTGTAATTCAGCAAATTTGATTTGTTCAGTTCGACCTTATTTTGCGCATTCACTAGCACTGAAGATGATTTTATAATAGAAAAGCTATCCGCATGCAAAATGCCAACATTGGAACAAACTTGCCTAGCTTGTTTTCAAATTTTAAAAATAATTTTCACTTTTTCAAAGTCAAAAAACCATAAAAAAATATTTATCTTATTAGCAATTCAAGTTACATTATATTCGTGCTTTCTTGCAACATCTTGTATAAAACGAACTCTCGAGACTTGACTGTATACAAGATGAAACGAACTCTCGACAATATGAACTGAGCCTTATGTCTCTTCGGAGGCAGACGTTTGAATTTTCGCTTTCCATGTAACGAATTTTTCATTTAACAGATACTTATATAAGCTCCATGGGGGTTTGTTATATTGAGAATCGATTGTACTATATTTGTGACACTGAGGACCCTTTCTATGTTTGCCAACTTAGCAAGCTTCAAACTTTGAAGCATCTAGTAAAGGAACCTAGCCCTAGAATAACCATCCAAACAACAGGCATCAGAATTTATTGGAAAAGTTTCAAAACAAACTACAAAAAAAAAACAAAAGAAGCAGAGAATCGTGAAGATTTCTCAACAAATTTCACAATTACTTTCTGCTGACACTATTTTTCTTTTTCATCTCACAGAAAAAGCAATCCGTTGGATTAAATAACAATTGAATTTGAACAACTTGTTTTCATCAGTTAAAAACAAATAAAATTAAAAAGGAAATAACCTTACCAGGCGTATTTATGCTTCTTGGTACTTTAAACTCAAGTACTTGTGGCTCGATGAATAAAATAACAACACGCAGTGCATTATTAGTACTACCATCATTTCCTGATATCAAACGCATTCGTAATCTAATAGGTGGTAATGTAGAAAAAAAGAATTTATATTCAGAGCGATCTTCAACAATTACATAAAAATTTGAAACACGTTCTTGACAGGTGTAACCATCACACCATCCGTGATCTTGTGGTCCATTTAAGAGATCGAGGAATCTATAATCATCACCAGCATCTTCTTTTGCTACGCCTAAATGAAAGACATGTTTAATTTATTTACCTTTCAAAGGTAAACTGAGCAACAATTTTTCGACTCATATTTCACCAACTATGACGACTACTACAGCAGTCCTTCTGAGAATTGTATGTGACCACCCTCTAATGCTGTGGCACACTTTATCAATGATTAATTATGCTTTTAAACACACACCATGCTTTTAAACACCATACCATGGAAAAATAGTTGACCTTTTTTAGCGACGCGTTATGCAGAGCTACATTATTGCAAATATTGTCAACTGTAAGAAACAACAACAACAATAATAAAAATAATAATAAAAATTGATAAAAGTGTGTAAGAAATTTTCAATATTCAACCACCTTAATTAAAAAAACAATTAAAGATGGACACTAGCTATTAATGCCTAACCATCAGTTTTCTTTTTGGAAAAGTTGTTACAGATTGTTTCTTGAAAAAGAACAACAGACTACCTGGGTAGTTTGCAACAAACTTGCCCAAATAAAAAATTATTGCGGTTTCTCAATTTATAATTAAAATATGGTTGAAAATCATGACCAATTTCTCTTTCTTGAATGGTTTTTCAGAGTTCTAAATAAATTTCAACAGTATTTTCCATAAATCAAACTGCTTGCTTTAACAAGCTGTCACGTACAGGACAT
>JANSTP010266760.1:0-10735 GCA_025330745.1 Cladonema radiatum | reverse complement strand
ACTTAGCTATGGGGAGCTTCAGTCTTTTAATACCACATGAACAAGTTACTGAAATAGTTGAAAAGCTAAAATAATTTGCTAGAGATGACGGCAACACAGCAAAAAGTGAATTTCTTAATAAGAATGAAATTCTTATTAAAAGCAACATTTTACTTATTCTGAGTAAATCGTTACTAATCTCGTAAATGTTTTATGCCGTGTTTCTAAAAACAAGCACTTTTTTCTTGAGAAGAAAAAAATTCATGGTTGGTTTCTTAAAATAAGCAAACGAAAAGCAAATATCATACTAAGAAAAAAATTTCTAGCATAAATTTCTCATCACCAATTTCTAGATGTTGTGATCAATCCTCGTGATAGACCTGTAACAAACGCAGCTTACTTTGTTAAAACTTGAAGTTTTTGTACTCTCAAGAAACTACCATTGTGGACAAAAAGCACATGAGAAAGTTAATCCAAATTTTTGTTTCCTAACCTTTCTCAGTAACCAAATTCAGAAATGTTGACGTTAATTTCCCACTTTGCAGCTACCCGAAAAGGTTTCGAGAGCAGCCAAGAGGCGATCAAACCAGCTATTTTTGCGCCTTTTACGGTTTTTTGGCTTACTGCAATTAACTTCTGACGTTCAAAGTGTTTTCTACCAATAATCGAAACAGTTTGTTGTAGAAAATTATATACTATATTCTATCATTTTTATTACACTAGTCAAATTTTTAAAGAGTCCAAGAGTAAAGGCTCATATAGATAAATAATGCGATTTTTCGCTGTCAGTAAAGGGAAGATTTTTTCGGGCGTTCAGCTAAGCACTCAGAGAATACTGTATAGTCAACCGTTTTTATGAGTTATAAATGGGCTGTTCGTGATATTATTTTTAACCTCTATTAATTTTTTTTTCTGTCATTTCTTCGAAAATACTTGGAGATTTTCTTATGTTCAAAATATTTTAGAAAAAAATTGTATATTCTTTTGCGTGGGCTTCAGAGAACTTGCGTGATAAAGTTTCTTATTAAAATTAAAAAAACATATGGCGCTTTCGAAATATGCACAAAAGCTATTATGTGTTAATCAGTATGAACAAATTGAATAAATTAAAGTGATTATTATCAACTGGTACCATGTTATATATTTTCATAATAACAAAATCTCGTTTAAATCAAAAACATGTGAAAAATTGTAAAAGAATTCACTTTGATCTACACCGGATGGCTCTTCTAAATATTGATGACGTAATTTTTCTAAATGCATATGTAAACTGCCTTTTTGAATAGCTTTTTTAAAAAAATGTATTTTAAATTTTTGTGCTTTTTAATTTTTTTTCTATCTCAAAATAATATGCTATGCAAGACTACAATTTTTTCTTGAACTATGAATCAGCGTTAATGCTTAAACGCGAAACGACCCAAAACGACCTGTTTTAGGTCGTTTTGGGTTGTTTTGGGTCGTTCCGCGTTTTAGTATTATCGATGGATCAGGAAATTCGAAACCAAACGTCTCCTAACTGTTTTGGGATTTTGTTTCTTAGATTCCTATAAACCAATCTTACGACAGAAAAAGGTGCAAATATAAACAGATAATATGATTAGATGAGGCAATTTTTATCTTAAAGCTAAATTTGACATAATATATACAAATACAAAATATATGCAAATAAAAAACTCTTTTAAAGTAATTTTTTCGTTTCCATAAAAACCTAACAAGACTTCTAAATCAGACACTACAAAAGGAGAGGATATTCATCTAGGTTGTAATTATCAACCATATCTTTAAGAAAGTATTTTGGCGTAACATATAAATTTGTTTTGTGTTTTCTCAAATGAAAAACATTAACATCAAGTAAAGTTTCGTATGAACAGATATATGTGTTTTCTGGATTTGAATACTCTAGTTTATACGATTGATAAGCTTCGTCAAAAAGAACTGTTTGTATTTTTAAAAGCTCGAAGTAAACGTACTCTCGGAATACTAATATTTTCTTTATCTCACCAAAAAACCGGCAGCTGGTTATCATCAGAGACACCGGTTGCAACTAATGCTTTTTTACAAAATTTAGTTCCGTGAACGATAACCCAGCTCACTGAATATAAGCGGTCAATATTTGTTCCTGGCAACAGGCAATGCATTGAAAACTGTGCTCTATAAAATTTTCTCTTTTCTTCGTCAAGCAATGTCAGGACTCCAAATAAAAGTTCTTTTTGAAAAATAGGGTGACCAGACGGATTAACCAGAGCATCAACAAAATATGAGCAGTTCAACATTTGATAGCGTTTAGCTAGCGATAACGTCAGATTTTTAAAGTTTTGCTTCTTTGCTACCTCTTTAAAATAATTGTGAGCCGCTTCGAAACTAAAACAAGAAGATCTGATCAGGGGTCCAAGTTTCTCGACAGCTGTCGGGAGGTGAACAAGATAATGCTGCTTAGGAGTTATATTTTTGTCGGTAAACATTCTTTTGAATCTTTCTAGGTGCGTCTGTATTAATGCTTTCATATTTGACAATGTATCTTGCGATAATAGTGGTCCAAAAGAAATACTTGTAAGCTTTACTAGCTCAACAAAAAACGTAAAATATTCGTTTGATCTATCAACGTAGCTATCAAGGAGAAATGGCAAAATTCGTAGGAAAAGTCTGGCTTGAGCTGCATTATATTTTAACTTGTATTTTTCCGTTCCATTTACTACTGAGTCTTTTATAATACCTGGTTTATCACTTGTTTTGCTGTATCCAAATTCGAAGTTGCTGATGTCAGAATTAAATTGATTTAGGGTGAAAAGTTTTTGTTGGATAAAATGGCATAAAACTAATCTGACCTCGTATTGAACTAAACCTTCTAATAAAGTGTGCATAATATCTTGTGGTAGTTGCTGCGTTACATCAAAGTATGGTAGTCGACTCAAAGGGCTTTGCTTATTTATTCCATAAGTTGTTCGAAGCCTGTTTTGAACAACCTCACTTGGAGCTTCTTCGATTTCTGCACATAATCGTTGATGAGTTGTTTTGTTCCTCATCGTAAAGTGTCTTTCATGGAAATGGGCTTGCATGTTTTCAGCATTACAGAAACAATTTCGGCATTTGCGGTAAGAAAAACCGACACCCTCCTTAAATCCGCCCCACAGATGTTGTCCTAATGTGTCTCCAGTGCACATTATAACTTTTCCAAACAGCTCATGAGTTTCGTTTTCATAGGCTATCGAGATACCTTCATATAATTTTAGAAGGTCATTTATGATTGGTTCTAAAATCTTTTCTACACCGTATTTTTTCACAAAGTTTGCATATGCTATGGCTAAAAGCTGAACTGCACTGTGCTTTGATCTATACTTTGGGCTCATATTAGCAACTGTGAAATAGTACATATCACCTTTGTGTATGCCAGCATTGCTCCCCAAGGGATTGCAAACTTCTAGTTCATCGTGATAAAGTATTAAAGCAACGGCAATTTTATGCAACTGGAAGTATTCATCTTCGCGGTAAATCGACCCGTCAAATATATCGTAATACACATCAGGTGCTGAAGTTACTTTTCGTTTCAAAATTAGCTTTATTAATCTTGCATTTGATAGCATTTGTTTAAGGCTATCAATAATTGAGACATATATAAATTTTTCTTCTTTCTCCTGAATAACAAACTTGTTGTTTTTCTTTTTCTTGATAGGTGTTGTTCCAAGTTGAATCTCTTCAAACGAAATACAATTAAAATGTTTTGTGATGTACGAGTTTTGAAGGTATTCAGTTTCAATACCTGTAAAAGGATCTCCAATGGTGTCAAACACATTTTCAATTTCGCGAGTACTTGGTGCGACTCTGACGGAGTACATGGCCAAAATATCTTCCTTCAGTTTTTCAGTTAGACTGCCAAAGAGACACCTTGTACTTTCAATGATAGAATTAACCGATGTCTAAAATAAATTATTAAGTTAAATAAAATCGAAATCAGTAAAAATAAAATTTAGAAATGTTAAAAACTTGGCATTCATATCCAAAGGCAATGTTGTACTCACTAAGATTTTTCCTTATCTAAAAAATACCAATTAAAATTACCTGAGAAATCTTATTTCTTTCCCTGATCTTTAGCAGAAAGGATGCCGCATGTTTGGTAATATCAATATCACTATTTCCTCTGGATTGGTCAAATTCCTAAGAAAAATAAACAAAAGTAAGATAAAAATAATAATAATATTATTATGAAAGGTACATTCCTGCCGGCGTTTTTATCTCCTCATTCAACAGATTATTGAATTTGGAACTTACTTTTAAAGTTTTATTGAGATATGACCATTGAGATATGAAATTTCATTCATTCACAAATGTAATTAAACAAAGAGTGGACATTTTTCGACAACTATGAGAGCGCATAATTCGAGAAGAAGAAGGAGGACTTTTCATATGAAATTAATTCAAAACAACCAGCATTAATTGACAACATAAAACAGTTTTGATTTATTTAATAAAATTTCTGCAGGAATGAACCTTTAACCCTATCCATACCTGGTTTCTTGGCCTTAGGATACCAATGGAAGGGTCAAAATGACCCCTCCCCACTTAAATATCAAGGCTGCATGGTAGATCTGACCATGAAACTTAACAAATTTCTAAAACAACTCATTAAAACATGATTCAGGCAAAAACATTAGTGATGAAGTCTTTATATTGCTGAGGTCATCTGTTTTCCCTAAAGTACGGAGAAAAAAAACAAACAGGAAAAATGGCGTCATTTTAGAAAAAACCGTCAAATAACGTCCTGACGTCGTCACAACGTCAAACTATTGCTGTCAATTATTCCTGACAAGGTGTTTCAAAAAACGAGACAGAAATCCAACCTCATATCATCATTTGCAAAAAGATTATTAAGTTTTTCTTAAAAAATTGTATCAAAAATTGAGGGCGTGGGCTCAATGACCTCTGGACAGGTATGCTCAAAATTTTAAAGCCATTTTTTAAATTAATTTTCCAAATAAAATTTGAAAATTTAACAAGTAACTATTTGTTGTTCCGGAGTTATTGGAAATATAACGCAAGTGGATTACAGTCATAAAACATACCTCAAAATGAGAGGCATCGTAGGAATAATCATGGTTATCATTTGCTATATTACTTTCATCGTTACTATTTTCCTGCCGATCCGCAACAACATTATCAACTCCGGATACACATACTTCGCCAGGGTTATTGTTTGGTCTTTCATCGTTATAGATTTCTTTGTGATGTCTAGTTATATGTTTATAGTAGGAATTATATTTTTGAAAACTTATTCTGCATCCATCTAATTCGCATCGTACATTGAAACTTGGCTGACAACTGTGAACTTGAAAATAATGATTCATCAACGTTCTGAAACGGACAGTCTCAAATTCACCGCAACAGTAACATTTATGAGTATCCATATTTCGAAACTGTTTTGTCACATTCTATTTATAATATATTTATACTTATATTTCTTGTCATCAGCGTTATCAATTAAAATGGTTTGCTGAGTTACGCATCGGGAAAATTTACATGGGAGGGTATATAGTGGAAAATCAAAGAAAAAATAGTAATAAAAACCCGAAAACATTGAGAAACAAAGAAACAAAGCAATTAAAACAATAATAATATAATAGAATAATATAAAAGTTTAATAATAGAAAAAGAAAGAAACAATTAAAAAATTAGCGATGTTATTTGTACACAATAGCATTTTATATTATGGAGAGTCAATAAAAAGCGCGATGGCTTTTTTGTGAGTTTAATTGAAATAAATTGTCTATGAAGTCATATATATTTTAAAATATTTTTTATTATTTCAGAAATATTTTGGATTATTCTTTATATATTTATTTAGCTTTTCATTGCAGACAAGGTTTGTGTTTGTTTCTATCTCTGTGCAAAGCATTATGGGTTTCAATCATTACGCAATCATTCTTTTTTGAAATGCACGCGATTTTTTTCTCACATAGAAAGCATAGAAAGTTTTTTAAAAATACGCTCCTCTTCAACGCAAAAAAATTTTCAAAAAAACATTTAGCGTTAAAAAAGAAATGTCTTCCATTATTGATACTATCGAGGAAGAGGATTTTGAAGCTGCACTGTTGATGAAAGGTTGGTATATACTATATTTCATGTTGTTTTTCTTTTTCTTTCTTTTATTTTGTAAATAAGAATCCAGTTTATAAGAAACTTACAGTAGAAGAAGATTTAGAATTAAGAAACTTTTGGAGCTAGAAAAATTTACATTTTGTTCAGAAATGTTTGTATGGCAAATAAAGGGTTTGTTTACCATACGCTTATGAGATTTTTTCTAATAAAAAAAGAAACGCGTAATCTTGAAATAGGCTACTTTTCATCGTCATATGGCTTTTTTAATACACGTTTATTTTTTTAGAAGGAACTAGTTTACAAGAAACTTAGAACTAGACATGCCAAAAATTTGTAAACTTTTGGAGCTAAGAAAATGTAGCCAATTTTTGCCAAGAAACTTTTTTGTGGACTTTTTCAGTTAAATTACTTTGAACGTGGCATTAGAGGATAAATAAGGTGCTATTTACTCCACGCTTAACCTTTTTTATTGGCATCGTTTGAATCTCGTAAGAAAAGCAACCAATCAATGACCACCTTGTTTTTTTTTTAAATTTGATAACTTTTATTCATTAAAACCTAAGAAACTTGCTAAGAAACTTCTAGAACCAAATTTAGACAATAGCTAAGAAACTTTTGGAACTTGGTCTGGTGTTTGGTTTCTTATATAAAAAAAAAAACGTGTAATCTTTCTACTGACATGAATAACTTATTAAATGCTTGCGTAATCAGACAAAAGTTGCTTAAAAAGTATTAAATGTTTTTCTTTCATAGATATTGGGCTAGTCGAAGACTCTCAGTTTGCAGATTTGTGCTTCGAAGCTCTAAATGAAATAATTAAAGGCGATGGCATAAAATATCTCTTAAGACGATCAAAGTTATGGAAAATCATATCGTCAGCTACTCAAAAAAAGGTTATTAAATTTGATTATTTTTCATATAGTCAGGAAGTTTTTTGTGTGAGATCAAGTTGGAGATATTTGCTTACCTTTTTGGTCAAATTTTAATAACTTGTCCATTTTTGTTACAACAGAAACATTGTAAGCAACATTCAAACAACATTCTATCATGATCGTATCGTTGGCTATGTTAGCTTATCTTTTTTCATGCATTTTTTTGTCGATATGAGGTGTGCAATCTAAGAAAGTTGCCTTATGTACTTTAGGACACAGCAAAAACCTCACCAAAATCATCTACCCCCAGCAAAAACAATTTTAGTAGCAGTTTATCGACCGTCGAAACGAGTAGTTTAATTAAGACATCAACCGCTAGCCCAAATATAGCTGATCCCATCGTTGAGACAAAACCTGACATCCACAAAATTGCTGAGGCAGAGTCTAGCCAAAATTTGAAAAATACTGCAAAATTCCCTAGCAAATGTATCACACCATATCCCGAGTATTCCATTTATCAAGACCCAGATGTTTCAAATTGCATTGCTCAAAATTCTATGCCAGTCGAAGTCAAACAACGGTTAATCAGAGGAACAATCAGCAATATGGTATCGCAATCATTCAATTTTGAGAAAGACAGATTGCCAACCAATATTGAACTGAGAGAAATGGCAAAATCTTTGATTATTATGCATCCCTATCTCAAAGATGCCGATGGTTCTCATGTATGTACAAGTTAACGGTTGTTTAATGTTTAAACACCTAACATTTCTGACATGAGAATTGAGATTTTTACCTTTCTAAAAACCTTTTTTTACATGTGTAGGGTCAGTTGTATAAGAAGCTCAGAAAACGGCTTTACAATGTTCAATTCCAAATGACAGCGTCAACAAAAGGAAATTGCGAAAAGAAAAACAGCAAAAAGAGGGAGGCAGGTGGAATTGAGAGCAGCGTGGTAAAGGTTGGGAAAAATGGTGAAGAAAGTTATGATAGTGAGGGAAATGAAGGATTTCCCGATTACAAAGAAACACGCAAAATTAATAATGATTTAGATACAGATACCGTATGTGCTAAAAGTGTTTCTGCGGAAGGTATGGTCATTATTCCCCTTACTTTCCTCTTTTGTAGTTAAATCTTTTTTTGAAGCATGGAACGATATTTTTTCTGCTAAAAATTTGCATGTCTAATAGCAAATACCAAAACCATATACTTTACGTGAAAACATTAGACTGATAATTCTAAACAGTATGAAAAATAAATGAATGTTAAAAACAGTGAAATAGGAATTTACATTTAAAGCATAAATCATTATGTCTTGTCGTTTTAATCGCTTGAAATAATATTCCTGTAGGTAGACTCGATATTACCTCTTCAAACCTCTTTATCTTGAAAAAATTTTGATTGAGTAGGGTGGAAATGGTACATAGGGCGGGGGAATGGATAGACTTTTAATAACAACTTTTAGCTTTACATGTATTATTGTTTTAAGATATTCAAGAAGAATACTTACCAGACATAATGATTAGGCACTATCAAAGCCTGACAAAGGAATGGGAAAAGAATAAACCAAACTTGTCCATCATCAATTACTACCTAAACTTGGAGTTCCCTGCTCGAAGGAACTGGGTTCAAGCCACCCCTGCCGAATTACGCTGCTCGAATTTGATGAAATCCTATCCATGTTTTCAAAATTATGACGAGGTAATTTTAAGTAAATTCTCATTGAAATTCTTCGTGAACGTGAAGTAAAAATTGAAAATATCTGTTTCATCTGACGTTTGAGTGAAAATTCTTTCTTAAATAGCTATATTTCTTTCTTCACAGTTTTGTTTTCCTGTGATCTTTTTTAACAAAAGTCTGGAAATTTTTTGACGCTATTTGCTCAATGACGACAAGACCTGACGCAAAATCGCGTATTAATAATCTGCTTTTATCACACAACAATTTGAATTGCAGCATTTATACAACTTTCAGAGCCATTTTTGTACTATCGACCCACCCTTTTTACGCTACGCCTATGTGTTATTGGTTTTTTTACAAATTTTTAGATAATAGAAGAGGCAAGAAGGGTTTTGAAAGTTCCTTTCAAACAGCCTGGCGTATTTAAGGACATGGTAGTCAAAACGTTCAATAATGAAATGGAACGTTTATTGTTTTATGGTGTTAATCATGGAAATATCAAGCATGCTACTAGTCCTAGTCATGGTATGCCTCCTTTTAATACTACTAATAAAAGTTTCAAAAATTTCATATATTTCTGTTTATTTTTTGTTTCTGAAAAGTAAGTTTTGCCAATTTCTTCATAAAAATTTTGTGAACATTCTGTATGCAGATTCTTCTTAGATTTGTCGTGTATTATTATTATTTTATTTTATATATGAAAATTCCTTATTATAATATAAAAAAAGATACATAAATGCATATGTCATATGGCTAATTCGTGTTGGATTTTTTGAGATTACGCTGGAGTTAATGAACTTTTCTGCTTTTTCTGTTAAAAAACGAGTTTACGCCACACTTCACCCTTTACAAAATATCTGCAAACGTCTGCAAGAATACTTCCGTTATATTTTAAGCAAAAAAGTGATGCATCTTCTTCGGAATCTGGCTAGTTTATTTCCATCCCAGTCCAAGTCTAAAAAGATAATTAACGTGGTGTTTGAAATATCGGTGAGTGTTAATGTTACAATTTACTTTTCAGGCATTCTACGTAGCTATTCTATAGCTTTCATACTTATTGAAGATATTTAATTTCGTAGCGGTTTGTAGGATAGATATCATTTTTATACTATTATTGCCTAATTATATTCTTTATCTTTTCAATTTTTCTGTAGGAAGCAGATTGCCTAAAGAACTTTTATAATTCGACGTCGCATCCGATTCTAGTTAAACAGGGAAAGCGAGTTATTTTGATAATTGGCGAGGAAAAATTTACAGAGTTTGAAGTAGATGATTTAAGTGAAGCTTTTGTTTCTTATTTATCTTTATTTTACTTATTGGATTTGGATTACCCGAAGTCCCATGAAATTGCGTTAACTATGATGCAGTATTTGCTCTTCAATGATGCGAAAGCTCCTGGGGATATATTGGAGCGGGTAAACACGAATATCAAGGATTATGAACGATACAAAGCAGAAAATGTTTGAGAAAGACACATTCAACGTAACCACAGAATCGTCATAAATTAAAGCAACGAAATGTAACCACGCTTTCCACACTGCTGACTTCCGGAAACATTTATCTTCGTCATTGAACGACGTTTTCTATTTTTTTTATATTGTACTTGAGATTTTTTATTGCTTAATCGGACACTGTGGATATTTTAACTATTTGTGTTTCTTTTCTTTGATCCCACTGAACGCTATTAAGGATAATCATCTCGATTGAAAATTCTCATCAAGTAATTTTTTCTTAATATTTTCTTGATAAGAATTCTTATTTTAAGTAATTTTTTCACGCAACATGTTTTGATAATAATACTTATTTTAAGTAACTATTTCTTAATAAGAAATCTTATTTTAAGAAAATTCTTCTTGTTAAGTATTCTAAATGAGAAAAAAGTTCTAGATATTCGGACAAGTAACGATTTGCTCAAAATGAGTCAAACGTTGCTTGAAACAAGATTTTTTTTTCTTAATATAAGAATTGACTTTTTGCTGTGAACATATCATTGGTAAGTTTAAAGAGAAACTGGAGAACAACACTATCAAAGACATTGTCCACTTTAAGAAGTTTATGAAGATAAAAAATAGGCGTTGTACTATCTCTAGGAGAAGAGAAAGATAGCGTCCTAA
>JANSTP010266749.1:0-10737 GCA_025330745.1 Cladonema radiatum | reverse complement strand
CCATGGTGTAGTCCATGGAGTCCACCTATCAGTCCATGGAGTCCATCTGTCAGTCCATGGAGTCCACCTATCAGTCCTTGGAGTCCATCTGCCAGTCCATGGAGTCCATAGTCCAGTCCATAGTCCAGTCCAAAAGTCATAGTCCGGGTTATACAGATAGCCCGTTTGGAATGGTTTTTTCTTCTTTTTCTTGTTGTAATAACCCCCTGGATTAATATTAAAAGAAAAAACGCTTATACTCTAAAGAAATATGCAAACTGCAAAAGGTTTTGAGGAAACAAGTTTTTGGCTGACAGAGAGTGGGCCAAAATCCAAATTAGGATGTTACCGGTGTTTTCAGCAGGGCGGCATAAACTAGTCTCAAATAGTCCGATTTGATGAATTTAATTCAGTAGTCAAAACAAGCTCCGTTAAAAACGGTCACGGAATCCAAGAAATTTCCCCTACTACACCAACTTTTATTCTTAAAAACTTAGGAAACTTTTCCAGAAGCTTCTAAAACCAAATTTAAAAATGGTTGAGAGCTGTTTGGAAATTTCGGTGCTTTGAAAAGAGCGTGTACATTGAGCACGTTATGTATGATACTTAGAAAACTTGATTTTCCCACTTTCAATGAACCAACTCAGGCTGGTATAGGCATGACGAAACTGTCTTCCACTGTTAGAACAGTACAATTCTACTAACCGAGTTCGTGCCATATTCTCGCTCAAAATCACCAAAAAAGTCATGTGATAAACTATTATCGAAAAACCTATCAGCATATTTTTCTTCAGCGGATATGTTTGGTTGGTGATTCTGTTTTGGGATAGACTAGATCTAGTCTACAACTAAATCTAATCTACAAAACGTGTTAGAAGAAATACAGTACCTTTCACACGTTCTTTTATAAGAAACCAGTTTATAAGAAACTTTGAACAAGACGTGTCAAAAATTTAGAAACTTTTGGAACAAGGAAAATGTAGCCAATTATTTTTAAGAAATTTCTTTGCAGACTTTCACTGTTAAAATTACTTCGCAGGTGCCAAGTTGAGGTAAATAAAGCACTACTTACGCCATGCTTAAAATCTTTATACGTAATAACATTGTACATAAAAACAATCTATAAACAATCAACTACACCCATGCACAAAAGTGAGAATTAGCACCACAAGCCATAACAAAGCGCATAGTTTTTTAGTTTCATAGACAAGGATTTAGCGCATGATTTATCTATGTGAGCCTTAAGCCTAATGGGTGAAAACCACGCAACGCCTATCTTGGGTGTTTTTAAAGCCCTTCCAAGTGGCGTTATAGGGAAATCGCCAAAAATGTCATTTGCGAACTTTGCTGTGAAAAACTAACATGTTGAAATTGAAGCTTAAACAAGCAATCTCCCAGTTTTTCTCAAATATTTTTGAACTTAATTGTAGCTTTTTCATCGCTTTAGGGATTTTTATTCGTTAAAACCTAAGAAACTTCCTAAGAAACTTTTGGAAGCAGATTTGGAAAATTGCTAAGAAACGTTTGGAACTAAGTCAGTTACTTGGTTTCTTATAAGAAAAAAAAAGTGCTTACGGATCCCGAGCCGTGAGTTGCCGCTTATGGGTTTTGGTCACCGGTTATAGTTCCGATATCGCGGCCTTGCAAGAATAGACAAGAACTAGTCTAGTTTTGGACTGTATGAATTTGTATATCTTCTGTTTGCCTCATCTAAGGCAAGGCCAATTTTTTAAATGAGATTTATCAAATTTACTCGATCTAAAACTCTTCCTTCCCGTATTCGCTTGATAAGGAGATTTCTTATAAGGATACTGAGGGCCCATTAATACTGTAAAGCTGCGTGGCCACGTACAGCATTCTCCATACGCATGCAACAAAGAATGTTGCATGTGCCTTGCAACAAAAATATCACACGTATCCCATCCCTCCAACAAAATAGTGGGCTGGTGGGATACTTTCCGCGCTTTTTCCCATCGTTGCAAGTAAAAATAAGTTAGTACCGGTAGATTTCGTCATGGATACTGTTGCTATGGCTAACCAGGATCGCCGATGCAATATTGTTATACCGTAGACTTATGCTAGAGCTACAGTATACCGTATTCCGTATATAACAATACCTTCCATATCTCTGGTTATACATACTACAGTATACCGCTTTTCAGATCCTAGTTTTTAGCGTCTCAGAGTTTCTCGTATTTGTAAAATCAGCAAAATGTTATACTAAATGACAATCTGTCATTTATTTCTTTATACAATAAAATTTATGTTTCTTTCTGAATGTACAAACAAAAATTATTTTAATAACCATCGTGTAATTTTTTTAACGCTCTCCTTTTTTTAAGTTATATATACTTTTTTAAAAATGGCCATGTGGTTGCTGATATTCAAATAAAATTTTAAAATAGCCTGTGCGATGGAGATCAACATCGATTATGACTTAAAAGAAAATGACGTCACAGTACACCCAGTTAGGCGGAGCACTTGTCAAAAATGTCTCATTTATGATATGTAAAAACCAGACAACAATGAACTTTTTGTCTGTGAAATAGAAGTCGAGAACCAATCAGATTTCTTCATTTTTACTTACTCGTTTCTCATTGGTTAAATTCATGTAGTTTTATGTCTAAACATGAATTGAACATCAGTAACAACACAAGCAGAAAATTAAAAATCTTAAAATGGGAGAAAAATGAGACACAGCTCTAGCAAGAAATATAGACAGTGGATACGATTTTGGCCATAAAACGAGACTTTCTGGGTATTTTTGCATGAAATTTTAAGCGATTGTAGCTGAGATCTTGCGCTACCAGTAGATATTCATTTTCTTATGAAAATCGTTGAAAAAGCGCCACAAATTTGTCATGCATTTAGAGGAAAGAGTCATGTCTGGGTCATCTATGGCCTCTGGAAAACCTATCCTACCAGTGCCAATTAGCGGACAGGTATGCTCACTTCGTTTTATTCCTTCCTTGCTTCAACCATATCTTAAGTTTTGTTTCTTTTTATCAAGCATGTCTGGAAATATGGCTTTACTTTTTAAGTGGAATGTTAAGACCTGACTCTTCCAAAAATTTCCAGACATTGCCAGAAATATTCCCTAAAACTTTGAGGACTGCTTATATACGCCGAAAAACAACGATAAATCTTTATTTGGATTCCTTTACCTTATAAGAAAAGTTCTAAAGAGCTATCTGTTTGCAATTCCGTGATTTTTCCTATACCCTTTTTTGTAGACATTCATGTTTTCTTCAACGGATTGTGACTCCAGTATGTGTAATCATTCTACTACTTTACGCTCAATTGGTAAAAGCCATTGTTCGTGTGATAAATCCATGAGACACAGCCATAATTCATCTTACAACAGACTTCTATTACCAGCAGTCACTCATAAAGATTTAACGTCAACACTGAGTCCAGTAAGTGTTTCTTTTTCCCACTGTCTGACAGCATTTGTTTCTGCTATGCTATAAATGTACAAGTTACGGTATTGATCATTCTTTTAAAATGGTTTTCTTTTTGTTTTAGTCATCGGCGTATGCAGACTCATGGTTGAGATTTCAACATTTAGGCCGAGCTAATTACGAATCACTTGTGCCGGGAGGCTTTCCCTTGTATGGTCGCATAGGCAGTGAAAGGTATTTATTTAATTCTAGTATCGGCATATGCGTACTCCAGCAAATATGCAACATAAAATTTGTTTATTTGAGAATGATGGTAATTCAAAAATACAATTTCACATCCCTTAAGAATGGGATTCTGTAGTGTCAAAAAAAAAATCGTTTCCCAGCCCTACTTGTCATAGAAGGGGTGGTTGGGGATTCCCCACCTCCTTTCTAATTTTTTAGGCAGAGTTTTAGAAAAACTCGTTGCTTCTAAATGTTATTAGCTCTTAGTTTGACAGATTTTTGAAGATTTTGGTGGGGGTTTGGGCAGGGTTCGAGACGTTTAGCCGGAGAAACATCCATTTTTTTGACCTCTGAAAAAAGAAATTCATTTTTTAGAGAAAAATCTGACTTTAACAACTTTTTGAAACATGTTAAGAAACTAATGTAAAAGGAACACTCTAACAAAACGTCACGCCAATAGTCTTCTCCGGTAAGGAATTCTGGCACTTTTTCCAGCACAACCCCCGAAATGGTAAGTGACTTGTGACGTAATTCCTGTTGGAGAAATTTTTCTGGCAGTACGCTAGATTTTCAGTATATCAAAAAAGCAATCTACCTGGGGGTAATTTTAGTGGTTGGCATTTTTCTGGATGGTAATCTTTGAGAAGTTAGTGCGATTAGGGGTAATATGGGTAAAGAGTAAAGCTTCTTTGGGGCAAGTTTTCAGTCACAGTCTCAATATTTCTTTCTTCCTTCACTTTTAGTTTCCCCGCACTAGATTATGCTTTGCTGTCAAATGCTCGGCGGAAAAATGCGACACGAGAAACAACGAGCACGTTAAAGGCTTGGTTAAATGAACATAAGAAAAATCCCTATCCTACAAAGGGAGAAAAAGTTATGTTAGCAATTGTAACAAAAATGACATTAACTCAAGTTTCGACTTGGTTTGCTAATGCCAGGCGAAGGTTGAAGAAAGAGAATAAGATGACTTGGTTGCCGAAAAAGAAGTCGGGCGAAAAAAAAGATAAATTAAGCAACAATGAAAGTTCTGGAAGTGATTCTGATGCCGACGAAGACATGGATATTGACGTATCAATTGATAACGACGAAGATGGTGTTAGGGACACCGAAGATAAAACTCAAAAAGATTCTATACCGCCCCTAGGGAAACAAGAAACTGGATCGATAACCTCGGATCTTTCGAAATCTTACAAGGGAGAAAGTGTGAGGCAGGAAATCCAACGACCAAGTGTGATACGAGCAGTTGAATCGCCTACATTCAATCAAATAAGAGAAAGATTCAAGGAGAATTCTTCGCCAGTCAATAGCTTACAGCATTGGGTGAATGGTTGTTTTGCTGAGCCATGCAATGATACGAGTGATGTTGGCAAGCAGTTAACACCGCCAGCAACCCCTATTGAGAATCAAATCACCACTTTTAGCGAGCAAAAACTTTTTGAAATTTTCGATGCAAACAAAACGAAATACCAGCCTTTCGTAAAACCTCCCAGTGCATGTTCATCGGACAGTGGTGAGCCGTTAGAGACATTATTTTCTTCCAAGCAACCTGTTTGTTCTGTCAAAGAAATATTTTCTAATAAAGCAGCTGATAAAAATACACTTGCTGTTACTTCAAGTTCGGCTGTAATAACCCCACAACCTTCACCTCGTGCAGAATCAGATAAATGCAAACAAATATCTGAAATAGTAACATATGATAGCATATCTAGAGATATTTCTTCGTGTAAACGTGGACCCGACCAGTTGTCTGAACGCGAAGCTTGCGAATTGAAAAGTCACCAAGATAATGCTGCTGATGTGAGGTAATTTTAAGTTTTATTTTTCTTGTTTGTTACTCATGCAAAACATCTGAGAATTATTTTTCGAATGGCCCACTCGAAAATCCAAGTTATCGCCTTTTCAGAATATTACCTGTCATCTTTTATTCTTTCGGTTTTCTTCCCTTTCCAGTTTCTAATTTCACTTCTTAGATATCTGCAGTTCCACGAATGTGAATGATTGAAAACCATTTTTTTCTTGTAGGGTCAAGGGTTTAACTACGTCACGTGAATTGGAAGCTGTGTTGGCATTGACGAACTTATCAAAAACTTGAATATGTTTTTCCGCTTTCGCGTTCTCATCTTTGTTCTTATTCATCTGTGTCACAAAAAACAAAACTCAATGCATTTTTTTTTTTTTTTTTTTTGGTTTTATATAAAATATTAGAAGCTTTTCCTTTATTCAAGAGAACAAGAGAAAAGAAAAAAGTTGTGAGTTCCATTGTTCTCTCAAATGAAAATGTTTGCAACTATTTCGGTAATCGTTCAAATTTGAAGGGAAAGTAAATTAGACATATTTGTTTTTTAAATATACCATAGAATTATTGTGTTGTAATGTCGTTTGTTTTTGATAGAGATATTTTTATGACTAATGTTAGCTCCAAGCAGTAAAATACAAGTACTTATATATAGATAATACATAGATATTGTTTTATATTTCTACGTATATGCTTTTCCAATATTTTCATAAATGTCGAAATCCCTGGCAGTTTCATTGCTTTACTTTGTAATGAGAAATTACTTTTTCGAAAAAAATTCTGTGATTCTGAGCTTAATATGTTTTTACTATTGCTACCATTTTCCGAGAGTTTTCAAAATGTCTATACTCGTAGATGTGTTTCGTTACCCACAACTATTAAATAACCTGAAAATGTTGATAATGTATGTTTATGTTAAGTAATGAGTCTTGTTATAAAGATTTTTTATTATTATATTTTTTATTAGACACTAGTTTATCGTTCAGTTTCGTTCATTCATATTGATAATAGTCCTTTCTGCTTTTCACCCCCTTGAAGTTTTTCTTCGAATGAAAAAAAGATTTTGGTCTAAATTAGATTTTTTGTCATCCAAACTTTGTTATTGTTTTATTTATATATGTAATGTACAAAAGTAGAAGGTGGTGGAAAAATATGCTTTGTAGATATTAACGAAAGGAGGGAAGAAAATTCTAGTTAAGTTATTAGTTTAGTAAAAGTAAATGAAAATAAAATGAGATGGGTAAAATTTTCATATTTCATTTCCTTCCCAATCTTACATATATTGCTGACAACAAGCTATCGCTAATCAACTGGTAAATGAGCTTTTATCATAAGAAGAATGATCAAAATCCCATCTGGTTAACCATATTCATGCAGGGCCTTGTGGGAGTGCCAAAGAAAGTGTGCTCAAAATACAAATGCTATCACCATGAAGAGTCTGCTAAATTAAGTGTTCTAAGTGCTTAAGTGCTAAAAGTGATAAAGTGCTCAAGTGCTAAAAGTGCTTAGCTAAGTGCCAAAAGTGCTCAAGTGTTACAAGTGCTTAAGTGCTAAATGAGCTTAAGCGCTAAAAGTGGCAAATTGGTCGAGTCAGGCCCATCGAAACCGGGGGCGGGGGGGTGTCACAGGCAGAAGAACTACAAATTATAAAAATTGCCCATTGGCCCCCGCACTTTCGAAATGGATTCGACGCGCCTACGAGTGGATGAGTGCTTAAATGCTCAGTAAAAGCCAAAAATATGCTGAAATGCTCAAAGTGTTAAAGTGGTCTCAAAGAGCTAAAGAGGTTAAGGGTTTTGAAGTTATACCACAAATTTAGAGGAGTTTTATATAACTTTCAGTAATAAAATTTTTCATATTTTATTTTACGAAGACAGTGCTCATATTTTGGAAAAATTCCACGTCAAAGTAACTTTCAACTTTTTAGACAGTATAATCATGGATTGGAAATAACGTTTAATGATAGTTTTAAACTTAAAGTAACCAGAGATCGGCTCCTTTGATGGTGGAAATTTTACTTATGTCAAATTAATTATTCTTCAAGTCAGTCATTTGAAAACGTAACTACTTTGAGCACATAAAGCACTTACTGTATTTAACACTTAAGCATTTTTAAGACTTGAGAATTTTAGCACTTTCAAAAGCACTTAGGCACTTTCAAAGCACTTTAAGCACTTAAGCACTTAGAAAATTTCAAAACACTTAAGCACTTTTAGCACTTCAACACTTTAGCACTTTCAAAGCACTTTTAGCACTTTAAGCACTCGAGCACTGAAACACTTAAGCACTTTGAGCACTTAACTTAGCAGACTCCACAATGAAACCTGTGAGATGATAGTTGGCCATACAAAGAGCAAAAATCATACAAAATGTTTTTGCTGACTTCATTTCAGGGAAATTGCTGAAACAATCTAATCCTTTAAGGCACCTCAAGTTTTATTTCAAAAATCGAAAGTCTATATCAAAACAATGAATGTAAGCCCATGTAATTTTTTTCTGAATTTTTCAAAGACCACGTGACCAAATTTTCAAAGACCAAATTTTTCTGTTCTAAACTTAAAACTTTTGATCATTTTTTGCCAAAACAATACCTTGGAAACGTTTGCTCTCAGAGATACGAACATTTCTTTAGAAACAAGAATCAAGGGGTAAAAATTTATAAATCGTCAATGTCAGTCGAAAAATCTGCAAATAATATCTGTTTAATTCTACCTGTTTATAGTATTAAAATAAATGAAAAAAAGTAAATAAAAATAATTTTTTTCTTTCTTCTTTCTTCTTTCTCAAAATTTTGAGAATTTGACAATTACCCCCGGAAAACCAAAAAAAGCTTGTAAAGCTTTTTTACAGTTGATAATTGATTGGAAAGTTAGAAAAACTGGGAAATAGGGAAACAAAGCATACATAAAATATTCAAAGAGGCTTGCCAAAGTTTTCACAAGCAGTTTTGACTCTGCAAAAGCTGCATGACTAAAGAAATATAGATAGAACTGGTATTCGTACAAATTTTGTAAAGGAATGAAATATTTCGAAGCAATTATGGACAAAACTACTATAGCCACCTCCCCCTCCCCTCAAACAATGTAGGAAAGAATGAACTGTAAATAATGAATGAAATTCACCAACATAGTTCGGAGGGAAGGGGGAAGTTTGAGCATGCAATTCTCTACAATTTTGTAATCGTCTACAATTTAATGCCCATCATTGTGGGATGAGGGGTTAGCGGGCAACCCCTTCCCTCCACCCCACCACTGGCAGAAAGGTTTTAATAGCTCTAAAAGTACAAATTGAACTGTAACAAATTCTTGAGGCTTTTGGCAAAATTTAGGCGAAATCAATTTGGAGAGAAATTGTTTCAATTTTTTTTTCTGTCAAATTTATGAATATTCATTAACCCAATTGTAAGTAATTAAACTTAACCCACTAAAGGCCAGTATTTTTTAGGATCAAATTAACCGGAGGGCAACTACGCCCCTACCCCCACTCCCCCCACCCTTACTCTAATGCTATGGTAATAAAACTTGGTAAATACTTGAAGCCACCCTTGTTGAGCACAACAAAAGACTTTTCCGATCGATAGTTGCACGAAACTGACCGAAATAGGTCTAAATTTTGAAGGGCTGGGTTCTCTGGATCTACAAAAATTGAAGGCTTAAACCTATGTTCCAGGAAAAACGTCCGACCTTCAAGGAAAAAAATGAAGCTCAGAACAGTTTAATGACGTCATTCTTAAGTGATCATTTCCTTCTGTTGTTATCCGAGAATAGGGAAAAACTGCTCTAAAGCTTAAAATTCCCATAACATTGAAACGAAAAAAGGTTTCTACTAGTGGTTTTCACCTGGTGTCCATGTTTTAACCGTAGCTTTAATATATGTCACGGATTTTTCATACATCATGCTGAAGCTTAGGCATTTTGAGCGTTGTCCATTAAAAAATTAACCATCCGGCGTCTGAAAGTCAGTTACGGCACCATGGATGCCATCCAGTATTTTTTCCAGACTAAAATCATAATTTTAGATACATCATTCGATACTTTGAATATAATTTGATAAAATATTTCCACTGTAAATGTGATTAGTCTATTACAAGGTTTTAAACCATCATCTTGGTAAATTCATATTCACACACCCGGTGAATTTCCCGGTCAAATTTCCTCAAATTTTTCCTTTCCTGGTGAGCCTGAACTTCTCGGTTAGAAATTTGAAATTTATATCTTTTCAAAGATATATTTTGAAAATACCAAAATTTCTATGAAAACTTTTCACATAAAAAAGAGACGATATGTTTAAATGATATAGGTTGTAACTATTTCTCAAATGAAAATTTATTAACTGGTGAAAAAAAACACACTTGACTTTCGGTAACTCGAACACTCGAAAACTCGAACTAAGCGGTAGGTCGAACTTTTTTTCGGTCCCTTGAGCTATAAAACCCCTTTCAGAAACACTCGAAAACTCGAACATCTCAGTAGGTCGAACTTTATTCAAGATCCCGTGTGAAGGTTCGAGTTATCGAGAGTCGATACCCGGTGAGCCCGATTTAAAATTTGATTTACCCAGTGAGAATTGATACCCACATCAGGTTTGTGAGACAGGAGGGTCGTCATCAAAATTATTTTTGCCTTATTTACGTCTAAAAGAGTTTGCCTACCACTTTAAAAAGTTTAATTGCCACCAGTGGCGGCCTGGCGATGTTATGGCAGAGGGGGCCAGTCCTAATTTTGCCGCCCTATAACCATTTGATCATTCGCCGACCCCTCTCTTTCGGAAAAGGTTTGCCAGGTCTGGCCAAGTAAAAAGTTCTTTTAGTTGCAGGATATGCGAAAACACTCTTGCCTTTTTTCCGGTAATTACATGATATACAATTTATTGAATTAAATGTCTACGCTACTCTAGTTCATTATTTCAGACCGAAAAGGCAATTTTTATGGTTTCGGGAATATTAGGTAAATTGAAAAAATGGGATAGTCATTTTCTTTTTGAGACTACAATCGTAGAAAAAAATATTCGGGATAAAGGGTGAAATAGACCAGTTTTCAGATTTTGATTTTCATTTAGCATACCATTTTTGAGTAACGAAATTGGGAAAAGGCAATTTAGGTGATTCCCCTTGGGAGCCACCTACCCTAAATTGATGGGGAAAACAGCCATGAAGGGAGCTTGGTGGTTTTCACCCAGTCACTCAAGAGCCTATGGCCCAAGGCTGATATAGATAAATCGCGCGATAAAGCGCTGTCTTGCGAATTAAAAATGTCTCCTTTCAATTAGAGTTTGCTAAATTGCGTGGGTTACGTGCTAACGTGGGTTACGTGGGTTCGTGGGTTACGTGGGTACGTG
>JANSTP010266738.1:0-10739 GCA_025330745.1 Cladonema radiatum | reverse complement strand
AACAATGCAAGCACTCAAGTGCACATTCCAACCCTCCCGTACAGTGCACAATTCCTCCCATTTGACATAACATGACCCACTCACTAACACCCTGACCATTCCCCTGCCACCAATCACGCCCCACACCCACACCCCCTATTTACACCTCAGCACAATTCTCCCACACCCCAACCTCCTAGGACCTAATACCAATCAAGGAAACCCCACACACATACACACTCCCAACATTCACCACTAACATACGCGTAGGTCATCCATCTTTGAGGAGTGACTCTTTCCTCCTGTACTTATAAATAGGGGAAGAAGTACATCCCAAGGGGGAAAGGTATTTGTTCAAATTATCGAGACGTTCGAATAGTAGAATGTCTTCCCTTCCTTATTCGAATTTTCTGGTTTAGAGGGCGAATATTCGAATTAAAGAGAGAAATCGGAAACCCCGTTCTCTAATTCCAACAAAGATTTCTACTTTTTCTCCAGCTTTTAACTTGTATGGGGTTGTTTAGCCAATTTAGGCGATAAATATGTACGGTTTATCAAATTCGTTCAGTAGAGATGACATTTGAACAGGAATTTAAATTTGGGAAAGAAAGTTCTGAAGTGGCAATGATTAGTTTGCAGTCCGAAAATTGAATTACAGCAAGACATTTGTTCAAATTACAGAGGTTTTCGAAGTAAATTTAAGAGCTTTCGACGGAAAACTGGCTGTGACTTAGAATTCGTTCGAATAATAAAAAGATTCGAATAATAAGGATTCGAATTAGAAAGAGTCAATTGTATTGGGAAGGGTTTTTGGAGTCAGGGTTTGAGATTGATTGTTAAATACCTGAGAAGTTGTGAAACAATTCAATGTTCATAAATTTACTCCTTTCTCTACAGTCATCTTTCTTTTTAGAATAGGCACATTCTGAAAAACGAAATTTGTGTCAAATTCTGGGGTGTCACGTGCCCCTCGGTAGCTATGGCAGTAAGGCTGATATATCAAAGATTTTCTTTTTTAAATGAGTTACGCCCTGTTAAAGTAGGTGGATATTCAAAATAAACACACATTTAGAAATATTACAAATGAAAAAATGATAATTCATACTGAAAAAACTCAAAAGAAGAATAATAGTTTTCAAAAAAACCAAACCTTAATACCATGTTTTGTAAAATGTACTACTGTAACCATTCAATAAAACCTTAAATTGCACTTTTCTCAAAATTGCAGAAACTGACTTAGGCCTTTTTAAAATTAAGGTCGTTTGGACTTAGGCCCTTTTTAAAACTAAAGTAGCGAATTTGTTTTTGAGAACTTTCTGGGGGGAGGGGGTGTTGGCATTTTTCCAAGTGGCAATTTAACTGGAAGGCAATTTTCGGTGGGTTAAATTGCCGGGGAGCAATTTATCGGGTAGAAATTTAATGGGGGCAATTTTCCTGTAACGCAATTATCAACTAATCTCCTAAGAATCAAGTTTCGAATGTTTATTACTGGTTCAAATTGCAAGAGCAGTACAGAGAAAGGGATGAAAGGCTGTTATTGGATAAATTAAAATGTAATAGCAACAGACAATTTTGACCAGCCAAGAAATTTCTGTTTCTAAGGCCTTGCTTATACATGAACACAAAGACTTTTGGCAAAAAAATTTCAGACGAAAAAGTTTCGGACATTTTCTTTCATTTCCAGTCAAAAAATGTTCGGACATTTTTAGAGGAACTTCTTAATTGAAGCATTATAGTAAAATGCTTCATTGTGACAAGCTATCTCTGTATTTAACATTGAAAAGAACAGATAAAATATAAGTTTCAGTTCTTAAGAAATATTCAAGGTCTAGCATAGGATCTTCTGATACCAAATCTTCTTTAATAGCGACAAAAATTCTGGCTTTAGCTGCTGAAAAACTGAAAAACTGTACTTGCTGATAAAATTGCTGTAGATTACTCTGAGATTTTATATCTTCCTCGTAAAAAAAGGGAGAATAAGTTTCGGCGTGAAAACTTTTCAGACTATCCAAAATTTCGTACAAACAAAACCTTCGGTCATAAATTAGTCTGAAACTTTGTCACGCTGACAGTTTTCGTATATAACGTATACTCAAACATGTGGAAAAATCCATTTTTATATGACTTCATAATTTAGAGAAATTAGTGGGGTTTTGGACCATCACTTTGAGCCAAATATCTCCCATCTCCCTCTTAGTTTCCCAGATACTCTTTATACACCTTTTTATAAACAAATGACATAAATAAACAAAATTTACCAGCCTTTAGTATAAAACAAGAGTTGTGTTGTTAAAGATACATTCCCGCCGAAAATGTTATTGCATAATTCGTTAGAATTCTATATTTTGAGCAATCAGTGAAAATTTTGCAGGGAAACTCAATCTGGTTATTGAGTTATGGATGCTCAAAGTTACCGAAATAGGGCCTTTTCTGTTTGTTTACATTTGTGAATGAATGAACTTTCTTTGTTTTTGCTTCTTTTTTGGAAAGATCAAATGGTCGTATCGTGACACACAGTGCGTATTTTTAAATGAAATTTTTAGAGTAAGCACAAAATAAAGAATTCTATGGAATAAGCAAATAAAATTTTCGGCGGGAAAGTACTTTTAAGTAATTGCTCTTATAAAAAGCATCTTCTAGTGACTAGTTGGTAGTAATTAGTGAAAAGTGCATAGTAACTAGTGACTAGTAAAAAGTTCCACCTCGGGTTCAGACGACTAGCTTATTCCTCTAAATCTCCTTAAAACTCTTTTTAAATTTTACGTATTTCTTAGTCACTCAGAAGCTGATTGTGGACGAAACTTGTTTTAGAATTATTTCATAAAATATGATTTTTATATTTGATACAAAAAAGCCCCACTCCAAGAGGGTTACTTAGTGGTTTCACAACTCAATATACAGCTGAAACTCGATAACAAGAAACTATGATTTAAACAACACCAACCTGCTGCATTCAGGATATTTGCTTAGTAACCATTCAATATCAAACATGAAGTTGAACTGAAATATAAAAAGAATAGTAACAACAATAGAAAAAGTAAGTAGCAGAAAAAAGAAGAAAATGACTTTCAGTCCAATAACACTGTCATAGATATAGGCTGCATCTTGGACTTACAAAATGTTTTAAAAATGTGTATTGAGTAAACTTAAGAATATTTATTTTGCGCACTGCCTCGAAGCAGAAACTTTGCATCTAGGAATAAAAACATTTTTTGTGGCTGCAAAATTTCATACTAAACTCACAATATAGGACCGTTTTCTTAGAATTTCCATGAAACGTTAGAAACATATAAAGAGCTTGGTACCTGAGCAGATTGTAAAAATTCATTTGAATCTTCACACAGGATATCTTGAAAAAGAGAATGAGATACTATTGTTAAACCTGCCTATAATGGGGCGGACACGTGGCTACCTTAAGTGTACAAATTTTCGCAAGGATTTATTTTCGCGACCCCAAAGAATTTTGCATTTCTCGAAGATTTATTTTCATGAATTTAGTCTTTTATGAATTTTCATGAGGGTTTATTTTTATGAATCAGACCAGATGCCGTATTAAACAAAAGTCGAAAAGACCTTAAATGAATGAAAATTTTACGAGAAAAAAGAATCCATTGCACTTTATTGAAATATAAACACACAAACATAAATAAAAATGAGGTTCTCTTATTCATTTGCAACATTCAATGAAAGAAAAATTTCACATGGATATATTTCCACAAATTTACAATTTGAAAATTTTGCAAGGATTTATGTTCGTGAATCAAGCAGTTGGAAATATGTTGCAAGGATTTAATTTTGCGATTTTAAGCAAAATTTGTGAAAATTTCTCCTCTCAAAAATCTGTACACTTAAGGTATATAGCTGACATGTTGATCTCTTGAGAAAAACCTTACAGTGAACATACATTTTAATATATTTTTACTTCTTTGACACAATTGAATAAGGTAAAATTGGAACTTTATGACTAGTAATTGGATATTTACATTAAGAAATCCAAGACTCTAGGGTAAATAGCAGACACTTGGCAGTCATTTATACTAGAAACAGCAGGGTGTTCTTCAAAGAAAAGTTGGACTTATCTACTTCTTATTCACCCTGTTCTCTTACCACACCCCAGTGCTCAAAATAGCAGTCGGACATCAAACATTGTGTTACTGATATCAAGAAACGTCCTAAAAAATGTCTGGCGCAAAAACTTCCCTTCTTTTGACCACTATACCCACTATACCACTTCCCTACTAGTACAATAATTGAACAAAAGGAAACAAAGACAAGTCTATGTTCAAAACAGACTGAGAATAAAAAGATTACTTTAAAAGTTTCATCCTAAAAACATTTATTATCAGATGATAAACCAATGTCTATATGCAGTTTCTATAGTGTCTCCTAATATGCAGTCATACATTTATGTAACTTCACCTTTCATGGAAAAAAATTGATTAGTTTATAAAATGATTTAGAGAACAAGACTAATTGAGAAACCAAAGCTCGAAAAGCCAAATCTAAGAAAATAACAACAAATTGAAATTAACTACGGTTTTCCAAAATTACCTTTTATTCCTAAAGCAATATTAGAATGATTATAGTAATCATCTATTCCTCGGACTGTTGTCAAATAAAATTCACGAGAACTTTTATTGCACTGTGTTGGCACCAATGGTGAACATGATTCAAGCTTGGCCTTTTTTTCAACTATAATACACAATGAAAGATCGGTAAAACAATGAAGCTTAAGTTTATATTTAAAAGATTTTTTAGCGAGTATAGAAAATCTTGTCCAGGGTTGTTATTGATTTTTGTTTCCAAATAATTTCTGTCAAAATTAATGCTCCACAGAAGGACAATATTCCATGGTTCTAAAAACAAATTTCTGTACAAAATTATGCCACAGGCAATGTGCAAAGAATGGATGAGTAGCTTTGGTGATTGATGACGTCATCACTTAATCACGTGATATGAAGCTCATTTTGGGCATAGTGGAATGTTAGTAAGTTGTTTTATAACTCACCAAAGTTTTATTGCATAGGACCTTCTAGAAAGCTTTGATGGGGGGGGGCTTTTTCGCCCTCTCCCCCGGTCCAAATAAGTTGGCAAAAAGTCCGGTCTTATAGGCCCTGATTCTGAACATAAATTGTTGATAAACAAAGTAAATTCCTTAGTTAGTATGATTAGATTGTCAACATAAGTTTCATTTCAGTGTTAAATCAATAGAATCAACATCTTAAAAAATTCTAGAAGCTTTCAATTTTTAAAGCACTATATACTGCAGAATACTATGGTGTGATGAATCCTGCAAAACAAAGTATAGCCCATGCTAAGAAACACACTTCCACTACTGTATATCCAAATCTAATGTTTACAGATAATAACATATTTAAAAACGTACCATTGGATGTATGACTATATTCCAATATATGATCTGGATTTTTACAATAACAACTAGTTCCATATTTGCATGGTGGCTTATCATCTTCGCTAATCTTTCGTTTTGTCGACATTGTTAAAGAAATGCTTCTGTTAGTAAAAAAATGGTTTAATCAATAATTATTCTTTTTTAAAGCAGGGTGGGCAGGGCCACTTCTATAAACTGAAGCCAGAGCCCGGTTTGTGTGAAAAAGGCACAAAATATTTAGAAAACCAACTAAAAAATTATTAGTCTTTTTTCTCCTTTTCTAATTAAAAAGGGGTGCAGGGAAGAGCCCAATATTCGAACTGATAAAAAGCCTAAAAAAGACATTGGTGGGTTGGGTTGAAATTGCTGCAATACAACAAACTTTCCATGAGAAGATAAGAGCTAACAATTTAAAGAATTGTTATGTTTACATGACCAGCACAATTTCTAGAAAGGTTGGATTAGAGAAGGATAGCTAATTTTGAAAAATATATCTGATGATGTTCAAAAGGACATATAAAATGCATATAAAATGCTATAAAATGCTTTTCCTAAATTATTGGCTTTAGCAGAAAGTGACACTATCACAAATTATTCGTATGTGAAATAACGTATGGATACTGACATAAAAATGGTTGATTTTTGATACTATCCTCAAGAGATCTATTAAATCAAAACTTTACTTGCAACACAAATTGAGACACGAAATCACCATGGTTGGAGGTTATAAATATAAAATTATTTTCAAATTAATGAATTTTTTCATAAGATGGATACTGCACATTAGAATTTGATTACAAATATATAAAGATATTATTTAAAACCAGCTCAAAAACTTAAAAAACAAATGAATTAAAAAATATTTCCTACCAATAATCCATAATTCTAATTTTATTCATTTTATATCATTCATTATTATCTAAATTTTACTTTCAATAATATCCTATAAAATTTATTTAGCTACGACAGCAAGAGCATTAAAAAATAACAAAACTATTACATAACAAAATGAAAAAAAAACTATAAAGGTTTTAATTTCTGACATTTATGAATTAACTAGAAATTTGACTGAAAACAAAACACCAAAACAAATGGACAGAAACCAAACAAAAAATTGATATTTTCAGAAATTACTTAATTATTTTATGAAGTGTAAAATTACTTTATTTATGCCAAGTTGTATTTATAACTATTCTAAGTAAAGATTACAAAACAGTCGATGTTATTTGAAGAGAGTGATCAGCACTCCTCAGCCACATTGAGACGAAGGATCAATCACTTACTGGGAATCAAACAACTTGATAAACACTTTCCCAAATCATGCAAAAATGACTGAAAAATTTAGTTTGTGCAAGAAGAGTATTGACAACTGTCCTGGAAATTTTCAAATTACAAAGCCTTCAAAAACATAACATTAGATCTCTAGAAAGAAAATCTCTAGGCGAGTGTTCATCACAGTCCTCAATTAGTTTTGCGTGCGTGCTTTTGCTATTATCATGACCAGTTATTCAATATTTTAGGAGTGTGGGAGTAGCAATCCTGGCGAAATCAAAGTGTGTGACGAGGCAAAAGTGAGGATGAGGCAAGCATGTGTGTGTATGACCAGGCCTGTAACATAAAGAATAATTATAAAATAATAACAAAAGATTTTCATTTTTAAAATTGAAAGAAGTATTCAACTATTTACAATTCTTCTCGAAAACAATTCTTTCTATTTTTGATGTAATCTATTTTTCAAACAAGGATAGTGTCATTTCCATTATCTCTTCAATTCTGTTAACTTTTTTTAACCATTCAATGGGAATACCATCGATACCATATTTTGCACCGAAGCATGAACCAATCAGATTTGCTCTAGAGCAATTACAACCCCCGCCACGTATATTTAAACGAACAGCTTCTTCAAAGGAAAATGTTTTTAACATTGCTAAATATCCACTTCTAAATGAGCCAGGCAAATAACAAGGTTTTCCTAGAAGTTCAACATGTCTTGCGTGAGTTCGATTTTCAGGGAGTGCTTTCTCAACATCATCAAATATGTGAACTTTTGAAGGATATTGCTGAAAAACAATATTTTCAAATTACATTAAAACCTGCTAAAACAACCACCTCTATAAGAACATCACCTGACTATAAAGATCACTAGTTCTTGTTCCCAAAAGGATTTTTTCTATTGTTTGAAACTTGTATAAGAAGACCTCCTTTCAACAAAGACAGTTATTTTATGGTCCCCAGATTGACCATTTTATACAGGTTTCATTGTAGTTCTAAAAGGTTTCACAGGATTATTAATATGACAAGGGTCAGTTAGTACCTCTATGATTTTACATATGATCATTGTCTTATCATTTATAAAACCCAAAGAAAAAAAAAAAACAGATTAATATTATTCTGAAAGTGATTCTGTAGAGCTGCAAGATTGCTTTATATCTTTGATTTGATTTTATTTAAAATGTTGCCCAGCATTTTGCATAAAATCAAATTAAAGATACAAAACAGTAGTTTGTAAATGGAGACTATTTGATTGGCAGCATACAGATTTATTCAATCACATTGAAAAATTAAAAGAACAGGGAGAGGGTATCTACAACTTACCCAAAAATTCACAAAAAAAAAGATTCTTGACACCAGGCCATGTCAGGAGACAGGTGCAATTGCACGTGCACATGCCCACACATGCAAATTAATTTACAAGAGATTTTTGTAGCACTTGCAAAACAAGAAAATATATAAAGGTCTTGTAGAATAGCACATGCAATAACACTTGCAAAATAGCCTTGCATGAGTGATTCACAGCTTGTGACAATTTTTTTCCCGACAGGGCCTGTGACACTAAGGAAAAAATGCACAAAATAAGGCCCAGAAATTCATAAAATAATATTTTTTAATTTGTGAATTATTTTCTCCATTTTCCTTTCATTTTCTTCTAATAAAGCTCACGTTCAATCAAAGGCACTTAAACTACTTTGTGGCTTGACCTCATCTGGGTTAGCCTAGCATAGCCAAGCCGACTTTCTTTTAAAAATAATTTCACAAAAAAAACAAAAAGCAATATCTAATCACTGGGCAAAAAACCACTTGGTTCAACTTCGAAGGCAAAACTAGAATACTGTTTGTTTACTTTTAAAAACCAATAAAATCATATAGTTTTGAAAACATTCCATTGCCATTGTTTTGCCCACAAACTTATTGGTAGTTTTTTATTTAGAGAATCATTTTAATTGGAAGATTTTTTTCAATCTGTTAATCATCAGATCTACATCTACATCTGGGTGTAAACTAGTGCTGTCACACACCAATGGACAGCTATTTCCCAATTGATAAGAATAAATTGAATTTCCCAAATTTGAGAGTTTCTGCAGAATTATTTTACCAGTCTATTTAATTTTAATGCAGAGCTTTGAATATTTTACAAGAGATTATAACATTTTACAGGCAGTTTGAAACTTTTACGAAGATAGTTTTCAATTATATTTCACTTTTTATAAGATTTCAAGTTTTTACGAGAAGTTTTATATATCTTTCACGAAGAAAAAGTCATTCATTCTTTGTCATTCTATTTTGCAAAGTTGACATTATCACATTTTAAATGTGGTTTGAGGCTTCAATATGAGTTTTCTGTCTTTTTCAAAGCGTTGTTTGGATTGGTACTTTCTTCCAAAATCTTAACAAACATTATTTCATTAATTTGATAAGAAATAAATTTGAACTAGATAAGTGAGAAATAGGTAGGATTAATGACATATTGCAAAGAAATATATTACAGTAGAGTGTGAAAGATTTTATTACAGAAAACGAACGGCAATTGTATTCTTGATTCATCATTTTTTGTAATATAACAGAAAAAATGATTGACAATATTTTTAAAAGTTTTTAATTGCAATAAAAAAATTTCCCTATCACTAAGAAACAGCCATTCCATGCAAATTCTACTAAACAGCCTGCTGATGCTGATATTATCTAATATATTTCATTGGTCAATATAACTCACAGTCAAGTTTTTTTTCAAGTGACTTCATCAAATTTCCAACTAAGCAAAAAAAAATCAAAAAAAGTGCACAACTTTGAAAGGAAACATTGAAAGGAACACAAAACAGAGTATAGAACAAAACTACCATACATTTTAACATTTATATTCAAAGAGATCTTTTGAAAGCAATCTCATTCAACTAAATACTTCAAAACGCGGAAAACTTAATATCAAAAAGCTTTTCAGGGCGAGAAATAAGGGGCGGACATCATACATGTTCTCTCATTTTTAGATGATGTCCGTCCACAAACTGACTCAAAATTGATGCCGTTAGTCCAATATGTTCGATCAAAAAGATAAAAAATTTATAAATGTCCTGTCAATTTATAATTCTTATTTCACACCCTGTTTTTTAATTTTTCAGGTACAAGAATTTTATTATTCATAAAGGGTTTGAAGGCTTTTGATGGTATTTTAAACTTATTGATGATTAATAAAATTTCAGCAGTTTTTTTTAAGCTCTCAAATATGAATGGAAAATCAAAAATAATAAAATAATAGCAAGCGCTGCCTAGTAGTAGAGGTTTATTATAGGAAAAATTTGATTATATCAGATTCTTTATTTAAGCGCTGATTCTTAACTTAAGTTTTAAAGGGATTCCGAGGTGAAAATATAAGTTGGGTTCATATGAGAGAGGAGAAAAAATGATGAACAACAGTTTTTATTTCATCTCAATCTGACTTTTGGTTCTCGAGATATTTGAATTTAAAGATTTGTCACTTAGGGAATTTCCCTCAATAGTTGAAGAATTTGTGATGTCATCTAGTGTATAGAAAAATTGCCCCAATCTTGAATGTTGAATATCTCAGGTTATAATATAATTCCATGCATGAAATTTGTTCACATTAATGAAAATTCAATTACCAAAAAAATTTTCAAAAATAATTTTTTCTTCACTAGTTCGCGCCCCTTTTTCGTTTTAGGGTCAAAGCTTTTTTTCAACAAATGAATTCTTTTTTTTTAGTTCGCAATCTTTGGAAGGACTTTAAAAATAAAAAATAATTTTAAAATATATTTTCAAAAGCTCAAAATCGAGGACAGCATGATTATCAAAAGGGACCTGGAACTAGTGACCCAAAGTTTATTTATCAAAAAATTTACCGCAGAAGAGGTGTAATACACATCTACTGTCTATATGAAAGTTTTTAATTCAATAGAACTATTATAACCTGAAATATTTATAATTCAAGATTGGGGCAATTTTTCTATACACTAGGTGACATCACAAATTCTTCAACATTTTAGGGAAATTCCCTAAGAGACAAATCTTTAAACTCAAATATCTCAAGAACGAAAAGTCGGATTGAGATGAAATAAAAACTGGTGTTCATCATTTT